>APFE030394916.1:56179-79708 GCA_000404065.3 Pinus taeda
GAAAGAATGGAGTGTGAATGTATTGTAGCGGGTGAGACACAGGTGAATTCTTTGAATGACTTCTCTTGAACATATCGGCGACACTGACGATGGATTGGTAGCATTAACCCCAAAGATGGATGGAGTGACGGACCAATGGTGATATGACCAGTGAACGGAACAACCCAACCTGACTCGGATACAGAGAGAAAGTGTCATGTTCAAGAGCGACTTGCTACCAATAAAGTTTTTTCAAGTTTTCTTCCCAATTTTTCCCCAGTCATTGCTGACCAGTACCTCTTTATTTTTGTCCAGCTTGAGGAGGATAACATATTCTTGTTCTATAATCCGCCCTTCGGGCGAACCCGTCGCTATATTTTAATGATCCTAGCAACAATGAAACTCGTTCTCGTCCATTTAGACGAGTTTGTCGCTATTCGGTTTTAACGAGTTTAACGACAAAGATAACTCGGTCCTTTTCAATTTTAGAGAGTCTGAAAGGGACGGAAAGGAAACTCCAAAGATTATTTTTTATCATATAATCCCTTAAGTCCGAAAAAGCGTAAAATAATACGAAAGGGATGAATGTTCAGTAATTTTAACAAGCCGAACAAGACAAGCGCTCGATCTTTTTGTGTAATAATCCCTCAAGTCCAAAAAGTTTAAAATCTAGAGGAGGGATAGCACTTCCGATGACTTTAACGAGCCGGAGAGGCTAATCGCTCAACAATCTTTTCATATTTTACGAGTATGTTGAAAAAAGCTTAAAGGAGACTCGTTTTTCGAGGAATGAGTGATGATTTCGGGTAGCGGCTAATTCCAGGTAAGGTTTGGAATTTTCCAATCATGGCAGTGTCACAAGGATGGCTAATAGAATCACTCTTCGAAGATGTTCCTCAAAAGGGTAAACAATCAAATGGAGGTGAATGATCGGCTAAAAACAGAGTGGAGGTGATGATGAGAAAACGACCAAAGCTCAAAAGCTGATGATAATGCATTCACAATGGTTATTTTTCAGAAAATTGTTTCATTTTTTAATGAGCTTAAACTCTGGGTGAAACATTTGCTCATTGCTTATGTTTATTTTTTAACGAGCTTGAATTTCGCGTTAAAACTGCTCATGCCAGTCATATAATAAGGATATCTCATCTAAGATGCCATTTTTTATGGGGCTTGCACCTTTTAAAGCTTTGCCCCGGATGCTTTCTTTATGCAAGCTATGATTGCTCTTCGCTTGCATGCAAAAAGGTTTGCATGCCCCCAGGTATAGCAAAAAATTCCCAGGTTATCATATGAAAGCTCTCCATCCGTGTCGCAGACAAAATGCTTCCTTGGCGATGTCTACCGAAATAGACAAAGATGAGTGGCGCAGTCGCCTCCACTCACATAACTTTGATGAGGGAATCTTATTCCAGTCTAATCTCCTTTTCCTAAACGGATGGATGCGTCAGAATAGTCATATATCCACCGCGGAAACCTACTATATACCCAAGGTTTTCCTGCCGAAACAGACCAGGGTGCATGCCCCCTGGGTTTCAGTCATATCCTCCCGAATCACTCGCGCTCATCAGGTGGACGGACTGGAGACCAATGAGACATTCCTTGCATGAAAAGACCATTTAGGGATGGCATTTGACTATTTGCTATGTGTGAACCGGGGAATGACAGTTGGTTTACGAGCTTGACCACTCTGCCTTCATGCAGAAAACACATTACTCTAAAGAGTGAGGAGACGACGGCTCCCATGCAATAAATATAGTCATGCCCAAGGAGTAGATTATAATCCAGGGGTCCTTGGACTACCATCACGTTCATGTGAACGGTTTTCATTCTCAAAGTAATGGGCACATTGGGAAGGATCCCTAACGGTCGATTGGTTCCTTTGTCAAAGCCTGTCAGATTTCTCATTTCAGGTAAAAGCGATGGCGAACCAAGCGCTTTCCAAGTAGTTGAGGAAAGGATACTCACAGAAGCCCCTTCATCTATGATGGTACCAGCCATGACCATTTTGTAAGCTTGTACAATGATTCTGAATGGTACACTAGCTGGTACATGGGGTCTGCCTAGTAGATTCATCTGATAAACAAAACATAATCAAAAGTATGAAATAAGTTATGAGAATAGCTGGTTGACTAAGCTAGGAGGTGAATTAAGGCCCATATAGTTACCCAATGATGAGGCTCATCAAAATCGCCACTAGTGTGATCAGTCCAAAGTTTTGCCTTAGCTTCATTTTGGAGCTTCCCTACCAACCTTTCACAACATCTTGTCTTGCTTCATCAAGTACACAATTTTGGAGGGCAATCAACCTTCCCTCAAGAAACTGCGCAATTCTGTCTAGCAGCCTGCTGGGCTCCAAAATTGCGTAATTCTACTAGTCAGGTTTCATCTAGAAAATTGCTCAATTCTTCTGAGTAGGGCTACTCACCCCAGGAATTGCGCAATCCTAAGCAATAGTCAGCTGCTCTGCCCAAAAATTATGCAAACCTCCTAGGTAGCCAACCCAACTGCCATCTAGAATTGCAAGTTTTCTCCCAACAGTTGAGCAGCCTCTTGCATGTGCAGTTGGGTTGACCAGTTCCACCTGGGACCAAGGAAGCTTGACTTGCATGCGTGGCTTTCTTTTTCCTGGAATAGAAAAAGGAAACATGTAAAAAGCATCCATTGATTCAGGGAGCTAATTATAGCAGCTAGAGGTTACATGCAAAGTTTGTTTTAGAATGTTTCTTCCGAGTGTCGTTTTTTCCTAAATTTGTGGCATGCACGTCATGAGCCCAAACTTATTTATTTGATGCATCAGAGCTCATTCTTTCACATTGATCTTGGAGCTTTGACATCCCACAACACATCCAGGACTGTTCTACACATTCGGCTCAACTATTCACAGGTAAGTGGTCTTAACTTGTCTTTTTCAGCATTTCTGTCACTTTTTGTGTTTTCGCTTGTGTGAGTGTTGTTTGCTTGATTTCTTTGAATTCTTGCTATCGTTTACATGCATACTAGCTTATGCTAGCACCATTTCAGTTTTCGTTGCTATCTCACCGTTGTCGCATGCATGAAAATGTTTTGCATGAACGATCGCTAATTCGACGACTCGCTTCACCCACATGCATGTTGTTCTATTTTCTAAATCATTCATTTGATGTTTGCATGCATGATCAATCACTTCTACTTACACTCAGTATTGCCATGCTTTCACTTCCATATTTGCTTTCAGTTGCCCATCCATGAGTCTATCCAGCCTTCGCCTAGACTCTGCCTCACCAAGACAACATTGCGCAATCCAAGGAAGGAAGGCCCTATCTTCCTCTCCAGAAATGTGCATTTCTGCCTTGGAACTGTTCTCCACGATTTCCTTGTGCATTTTTTAGGGACAGTGACTACTGGGCTAGAAAATTGCACAACGCAGTCACAGAGCCTGCTGTCATTGCCAGCTGGAATTGTGCATTTCGCAATTCCAGCAGTCAACGGTTAGCCTCAATTGCAAATTGTGCATATCTAGTAGCTAGCCAGCCTCCTAGACAGCTCAGACTACTTTTTTCACAAGTCTAGTAGCCAGTCTCCCAACTTTCCTAGAAGAAATTGCGCAATCTTTGGCTATCAATCCCCAAGTATGTGTTATGTCATTCTTGAATTTTCTTTGGTTTTCGCTGGCAGATTTCTTGCCATGCATTTTGATTTGTCTCCAGATATTTCAGGTGTTCATCCACCTCTTAGTAGTATAGGATCAATGGCTTCCAAGAGAGCAAGATCAAAGGACATTGACAGAAGTTCAACTAGAGCAGGAGTTGAGTGAGTGTCCTCAAGTCTACCGATCTATGAAGATACCAAGCCGTTTCTAGACAAGGATATCAAGCTAAAATGGCAAGAGGTTAATGAAGCATTTACAGACACTTTTATGGAAGTCCTTGAAGACTGCCAGGTGTATGTGAACATTCACAAGTCCAGCTTGTACTGTATTGCATGCAAATACCACGCATTCCCATGCGTGAACATGATACACTGGATCATCTCACACACTGATCCCGAGATGATGACTTTGAGAAGTGTCAACGGAATGAAGATTTCAACCTTTTGAGAACAGGATTATGATGAGATGTATCAGATGTTTGAGCTTGTGACTATCATGGAGACTCCCTTCAGCGTACCCAACATCAGTGCCAACTCCAAAGACGTTTTGAAGAATTGGGTAAAGGAGCCAGCTAGATTCAGGATGACACCCAACCAGACCTACAAGACAAAGATACTGCAGAAGGCGTATCAATACTTGGTCATCCTTGAATTTTGATTGTATGGCCAAGAAAGCACAGAAACCTTCCCATAGAGTTGGGTGATCACGTTGGACCACCTAGCCAGAGAGGGAAAACCATGTAACTGGTCTATTGGCTCATCAACTGAAGGAACAGGTAGAAAAGGCTCGATAGTCGCTTGAAGGTATGCAAGCAGAGGTCTACATGTCCTTCTACATCTTAGATGCAATCTGTGCTAGGTAGGAGTTCCTGAGCTTGGAGTGGGCGGTCACTAACGGATTTTACTGTGAACACTTATTGTAAGTTGTTGTATGAATGCAACTTCAGAGGAATTATCACACAGTTGTTTGATCATTTTTTCACCCTAGTTTACAAGATGATATTCAAACAGGATCCACCCTGCATGTCGAAGGCAGTAATGGAGGCACTGATAGACATTACTGATTGGTATGCATCACCGTCCGCACCTTCATACAGATGTTCAACATAGAGAAGGCTCCACATGTTCTACCAAAGTTTTCCTTGGACATACTTGTCATGCAGGAAGTAGCATATCACACCTCGACGAGATTGACAACTAGACTGCACTGGAAGAAGAAGGCACCTTGGCCTGCTCTTCCATTGTGGATTGGGATATACAAGATCCAGAGTTTCAAGCAAGCATATGTCGAAGAAGAACATATGACGAAGTATCTATTCAACCTCTGAAGTTACAATCCGTATGAACCACATTATCTTATGAAAGATTACTGCACGAGAGTACAATTCAATTGGATCCACAAGGCATTTCATTGGGCAGAGGAGGACCATGGAGATATTTCTATAGTTTCTCCAAACCAAATGAATAGATCGGCTTCTCTGTGGAGTGGTTAGCGAAGCAACGTGAAGCATCATCCCAGAGAGCACCAACACTAGAAGCAACAACAACAACAGAATTAAGCATACCAGTGTGTGATAAGGGAAAGAGGAAGATTGTCGATCACATGGTGGAAGGAAAAAGCTACAAGTTCTGAGCAGATCCACTTGTGTAGAATGTAGCTTTGGCTATAGAGGCAAAGAAGAAATAATGCGACAAGCGAATCACGTAAAGGAAGGAGGAGAAGAGAATAATGAAGGAAATAGAGAAAGAGTTGTAAGAGCTAAAGGAGCAACTCTTGAAGGAACAAGGGATGCACAAATAGGAGAGGGAATTGCAACTAAAACAGGTACAAAAGAGGGTGTAACATGTGCAAACAGATGAAACATCATTCGTATAGGTAGTGGACTCATCAGATTAGCTGGCATTAGGCAGATAGGGTGAACCATCACAGGAGCAGGACTTCGCTTGTGAGATAGAGAAGGCACTTCAATAGTTGGATACAGATATGGAGCAACAAGAATTGGAACAAGACATCGACCTTATGCCTCACCACCAAGTGTTCGACTTACCCAATTCACCGCATCTAGAAGATGAGCAAGTCTCAAGTGACCAAGGAGGCACTAAGATCATTGGAGATCATCTAGAATGCGAGATGCACAACATCTCATTCAACGAGTATCAACATAGAGTTGTGTAGTCTTGTAGAGTTTCGACCCCAGATGATCATACATCTCCTATGCAAGTTGAGGAAGAAGTGGTCGTGTTTGACATGCACAAACATCCCATAGCCTTGGCTGATGCTACCAGAGTGTATGCCGAAGCCACTAGATCAAGTATTTGCTTTCTAATAGCTGAGAATGAGTGAATGGCTAAGGAACTTCAGATGACCAAGCAAGGAGGAGAGTTGGTGACAACGTTAGCCTGAGATGAACTAAAGAAGGAAATATTGGATGAAGTATTGTCCCTTAACACAATTATGTGAGTGTTGTATTCGAAGTTTGGTATTGTGCATAAGGCAGTCGTCCATCTCAATGGATGGTAGCAATAATGTGTTAGAAGAGCATGTATCTTCGTGAACTTGCATGCTGCTTTTGACTACATGAAAACATGGATGATGAGATACATGGGAGCCCCAATTCACTTGTTGAAGTTGATGAAGGCCAGTGCGATCGAGCTGAAAGCACGTATCTGGAGTTAGATCCAGAACTATGAAGAACTCCCACAACTCATCACTAGTATACATGCTTCCCATGCATGTATATTCAAGAGTATGGATGTTGTGGTGCATGCACATGCGATCCCATCTATTGGGAATCTCACCTAGGCAAAGACAAAGGCATAGGTCTGACTAGAGCTTGACTTGTACTTCGACGAGTTGATGTGCATTGCCACCAACCCAGACTTGGCCATCAGTCCAGACATCATGCACAAGTATGTTGCTGGTCCGACCACATTGAAGACAGTGATGCATTCTTTCAAACAAGTTGGATAGAGGAGCCTGAGCAGTGTACTTGGATGCTATGGAGGCAAGAGTCAGGTTCCAGAAAGATGTCACCTTGGAGCACATGTACACCATCACGGACTACCGATCTTGGCATCAGTATGTTACTGTTGATCATCGTGAGGATGTTGAAAAGTTAGAATTCCATGGTTGTCTAAGTCATAGTGATGTCTAGCATGGCTTGCTCAAACCATTTTGTCTCACATTGGTACATGTGCATTGTAATGTAACCTCTTGTCAAGTGTAAGTCAAGTGTCGATAGTTGGATGTAACATTCATAGAGTAGATGAAGAGTCATGAGGGTAGATGAACTGTCATAAAGGGGAATGTTAAGGGTCACCCCTGTTATCACTCAGGTTGTCCCTAGGCTCCTGTAGGGATACGGTCGAGGTAATCACAAACCAATCTTTGGATTGTAGGTTCTAGCCCACCTGCAATCAGAGAGGGCTCTCTCTTAATGATTTAACTTTGTTGATGATGATTTTAGGCTAGTTGTCGGGTTCAGGGGTTTTGATTTTTTGTTTGGATGGAAGAGGTATGCCAGGTAGAAAATTCCAAGCAGAGAGGCAAGGTAAAGTGTGATAAGTTTCAAACCATTGGGCATGGAGTCATGGATTAAGGCTTACTGTTGAGTTTTCTTGGTCACAAGAGGATTGTGGAGTGGGATAGCCACACATGGGACAATTATCAATTTGCTAAAAGGATGGAATGATGGTCAAGGATGAAAGGCAATTAAGAATCTTTCATCAAAACTGGCAGGGAGGAGAAGTGAATGAATGGTTATATAGGAGCAGTTAAGAATCCCTAAATTATCATTCATAAGTGAAAGAAACAACGTAAACAAGATCATTTAAGTATGCATGTTCATAACTATTCCTGATGAAAACATGAAAAATTGCAGAAATTGAGCCTAAGGTGCAGCTAAGCAAATCCTAAACTATTCTTCTTTTCTGCAATTTAGATGGCGAAATGATGATAAAACAAACATGAAAGATTAACAGAGTTAAGATACACTTATTGAACCATGTAGAAGCACGGGAATTCCACAGTCACTCCTCGGCCAATTAAACACAGCAGACAGTTTCAGAATCCATGCTTTTAGCAGTCTTTGATTATAGAAAGCATCACATTTACAGTGCAAGTCTCTGCTCGAGAGAAAAATCGGAATAACAAAGATCAAGCTACTGATCAACCAACCAACCCCTACTCCATTTTTCAGGGTGGTATATATAAGCAAAATATCTAAAGTCATTTATTACAACTGACCTAAACAGGTCTGCAGGAAAAAGCTTTTTCTAAAAACCTAATTGTTGCTGGAATTAAATACAAGTAAGTCCTTTGGGCTGCTCTAGAGGCAACTGAATCAAGTTGAGTTGATGAGGTGTCCTGTGTGACTTGGTGCAGTGGTTCTGTCATAACTGTGCATTGAGTTCTGGTCCAATGATCTTATGTGAGTTTAATGTGCAGTCATTTGTGCTGGTGAGCCTTCAATGCGTCTTCAATTGCTTCTTGACTTTCAGAGCTTTCGTTTTAATGCTGGATTTGCCTCGAGCCCTGAGAAAATCTCCTCTGATACACTTTGCCGCTACATTGATGGTCTTCGCCGCTTCCTGATACTCTTTGACGTGCTTTTTGTCTGCATATCTGATCTGATACTCTTTAATCTCTGTTCCTGGTCTCTCTTGTACTCAAATACATTTAATTTGGAAAAATCGAGCAATTTCGGGTTTTTTCGGTGCAAAAAGGGCCAAGGAATCAAAAGATTCCCTAAAGATTCCCCAATATGGCCTATTTCCCGTAGCGATGCACGATTAGCGCGAATCGAAAACTGCCTCCGTTTCTCATTCCGGAGCTCCGATGCTCGACTTTCGCGCTTGCGCAAATTTCCGTTTTTTGGCTGCTGACATCAGCATGCCGTCAGTAGTACGATGGATGACGTCAGCAGTGGGGTCCTCTGGTACAGATATGATGTCAGCATGCTGACGTCATCAAGGTGACGTGGTAGTACGGTGGGGTGACGTGGCAGAGACACGTGGCAGGGTGACGTGGGCCGGGCGCAGGCAGTGTGAGGTGATGTGGAGGCGACGTGGCAGGGTGAGGTGGCGCTCCTGTTACATGAGGGGAGGGCGGTTTTGGCCTGTGCATCGGATCGCCTTTGGTACGGAGGTGGTTTCTGTCAGGGGCGGCTCGATGCAATGGGACGTTGCCACCTGTCCCGGTGTACGACGGTAAAACCGTCGAACATCGGGTGGTAACATACCACCACAATAGGGCGCCCGATACGAACAAGGGCCGTCGGATCTGGGGGGGCCGATTCGACGGTGGACGGGAAAGGGAGATGCGCGGAGTTTAATAAAAGAGCGCGTGCATTAAAAGTTTAATTTTTCACGGCGCTGTGGGCTTTGAACTTTAGGAAATGGGTTAAATGTGTTTAGCGCGGTGGAAATTTATTAAACAAACATTAATAATTTCCAGGGAAAAATGCGCCGGGGGGGGGGGGGGTTTTTTGCATTTGGAAGGGGTTTTCTTAGTGTTTTGGAAGGGGTCCAAACACCTGGGAATGGAAATTTATGCAGAAGGAGGGTTCTTACTAAAGTCCAGGTGACTTAGTAATTTCCAGAGAAGTACTTATGGTTATATTTCAACCAGGGGGAGGGGATATTTACATAAGGGGATTATTGATATAGTTTTAGTAGGGGGATGGGGAAACTATAGGGAGTTAAATAATAATGTCAGTAGTTAATATGGAGATGACAAGAAAGCGCTAAGTTTCAGAGATCTTAGGCTTCAAAGGGGAGATAGAACCTTATAGAGAAAGTATGGATCCTCCTTGAGTGAAGCAGATCTTCACCCAGACTAATGACATGGAGAATGATGAAACTAAGAGGAAGAAAGGGAAGTTAGTTATGCCTTATTTGAGCTCCTTCACATGAAACTGCCTGATGATTGTGACCTGAGTAGAGATGATACTTTAAAAACATGGAAATGAACAGAAATCAAGATTCTACAACCTCAAAACTACTTACCCAGCCTTTACCTAACATTTTTTCTTCTTTTGGTTTGGGTGCATTTAGACTTGCAAACCCGGCATTTCAATTTTTTCTTTTTATGCCTTCCTATCTACAAACTACCCTTATTTCTTCCAAGGGCCCAGATTAAGCAGTTGGGCTCCTTTGATTCTCTACCTATCTAAGAATCTGCCAAGA
This sequence comes from Pinus taeda, assembly GCA_000404065.3. Lineage (NCBI taxonomy): Eukaryota > Viridiplantae > Streptophyta > Pinopsida > Pinales > Pinaceae > Pinus > Pinus taeda. The sequence goes on from APFE030394916.1 coordinate 65,975, forward strand.
TTAAGCTGTTTGGACAGATTTTCATTCTCTATATTCTAAAACAGGAAATTGAAACCTAGGGATACCAAGATTAGGCTGTTTGGACCTCCCTTTAGCCGAGAATTGTACAAAACTGGAATGACGCTTCAAAATTGGAATGCAGTAGATGAACTTTGAGTAGCATTCTTTCCTTGGTGACTGTTTAGCAAATGTGGAGCATTGCAGCATGCAAAGTATGACATATTTGGCCTGTAAAAATTTCAATCATGAAATATGAGTAACCTGCTGCAGCAGGAGGCTAACAACCCCAACCTTTGCTATAAATAGTCCCTCATAACTCATTGTAAAGGGTTTTGGTTAGCCAAGCTTCTGATAAGACTATCTTGGAGAAAGCTTGGACAATATTGTAACGAGCTTTGGCTTCTCCATTGCGTAGAGCTAGTGCATCTCTTTGGAGGAGTAGGTGGTTGTGGCAGTAACGTTCCGCTGTTGGAACTAGTGGTTGGACATGGATGTATTGTATGACTGGAACTTACACTTCTTAATATAACAAGAGCCAACACATTTCATGCATATGTTGTATTGTATTATATGCTATCTAGTTTACTCTAAATGATATATACATCTGTTTACTTACGCATGCATGTATAACTATTTTTGTATGTATGTATGAATCTTTCTGAAATGTGTTGTTGGTTTAACCATCACTTTGGATTGCTAGCTAACTTTCCTTCTATGTTGTGATGCATGTTTGCTCATGTGTTCCCCTGTTAACTGTGCGCTATCACAGGTTTCCAAGGGGCACACTCATCTCAACCCTTGTGTGTTAGAACCTCTCATGCACCTTCCTTGACTCATTGCAATTGTCATACCCTTGCTACCAATAGAGTCATCTTACTTGCCTTTGTTCAAAATCGCGGTCAAGTCATTACCATACGACCCATTGTTGGTACTCCTACACCAAACTATCTAAGGTCTAATTGGGACTTCTTACTAGGAAGATCCCCTAATATGTTGGTGGGTCCAGCACCGTCAACTTTTCTGGTGCTAGAAGGAGGGCCAGATGACAAGTTGAGTCCTCTCATTCTATTTTTAACCTTTGCATATCTATTATGGATTCTTGCACTCTTCTCCCTCCACGATGTTTTTTGAACCACGAAGATGTCACCATCACGATGGAGCTTTTTGATCTCCTGTCCACTTACATGTATGATGGTGAAGGCGAAGTGGCCTAGCCTAAGTTTTTACATGACTTTATTTCCATGCTTCATGAGGAATATGGATGTTCTGACAAACATGACAGCTTGTTTCTTGCATACACACTTCGCGAATCTCCACATCAGTGGTTGTGCAACCTATCGGATGACAATGTGCACTTACTTGAGCACTTCTGTGATCTCACTGAAGATGCTTTCTATCATTTTGATCCAGAACATCTTGACCAAAAACTGTTACGATAACGGAAGGCTCTGCATGAATCAACTATGTATTTTTAGCAGTGCTTCCGTGATTTCTGGTTTCAAGCTCCGAAGAGCTAGATTAAGTTTTTTTTATCTTTGGGATTGATTCGAGTATTGTGTTAAGAAATATTCTCATCCCAAGAAGAAGTTTGAAATCAAGCATTGCTCAGAATTCTTTAGTGGTGGAGCTATGCAATCTCAAATGGATTTGGTCATTGTCACAAGCTACTATCTATCATCCCCTCATCAAACAGCTCCACCTCTACAGAGTGATGTTGAGGATCATGCTCACACACCTGCCCAGCTGTCACATCCTCCCAACATCACTTCACTGAATTTTTGTGCAGATTTGGTTGTGAGTCCATCGAGTTGTCATATGCATTTTGTTCCACAACCTCTGTCTTTGCAGTCGGCTGTTCCTCCAGATGATCCTGTCCTGTGTTCTTCCATTCCAGACTCTACACTTGTTGTGAACAAGGAACAAGCCACTGATGGAGTTGGTGTTGCACAACCAACATGCACTATCATTCGTGAAGAGTATGAGTGTGAGCTTGAGCATCAACACTCGGCGAAGGATGACTCCCTTTCGTCTGAGCCCCCTCTGTTCCTTCCTGGAATCTTTGGTGAATCTGCCATCCATGATTTCACAGGTGTATCTTCATCCACGGATGCACCCATCATTAATCACTTATAGGACACACTGGATGTCAGTCCATCATTCGACAAAGGAGAGGATAAGTTATTCAATGAAAATACACTTGATCTTTCATCTTCCTTTTCCAGAAACATAGAGGAATGTGTTCGCTTCTCATATACCCCTTTGTTTGATTAATTAGATCATGAGGATGCCAATGAAATCATTGATTTTTCTGATCATGGCTGTAGTGATCCTTTTACTCCCATATTTGATCATGATCATGATTCTATTATAGTTTATTTTCGAAGCCACCAATTTATGATGATCTATCTAACGATGAATTCAAAACACCCAAGACTTTTGAGGCACTTCATCCTGAGCTGATGGTTATGTCAGGCCCTTGGTGTCTTGGGGTTAGTTTCACTTCTGATCAGGAAATTGTTCAATTACCCAAGGATCCTCATCACTCATCTATATGCATTGAAGATCAATATCACACACAAATCATGCTTCCTCCACTCGAACTGCACGATCCCATCGCTCATGCATTAGAGTAATCTTACATTGCAAACATGCGTGCGCCACACAAGTTATATTTGTTTCTTTCATTTGCTTGCATGCCATAGTCAAGAGTGTGCATATGCTTCAAAGATGCACGCAATGTCACAAAACACCATGATAAGTCCACAGATTGTTTGTCATGCACTTGCACTCACTCATGTCATATGTGAACTTTGAAACATGAAGTGTGTTTGTCTTCATTGTTATATCTTTCTTTCTTGCTGGTTCACACAACTAGGTTGCTCATGGACCAAGCCTTCACCAACATGGGTCAACCAATGCACTAGTGGTTGCATTGGAAATATCACTTCACATGATCAGGCCCATGCATCGTTAGCTTAGGAGTAGGAGTAGTGTTTTCTTTCAGCTGATTTTCTTGCATTCTTGTTTGCTTACTTATTTTGTTTGTTTGTTTGTTTTCCTTCTTGTTTGCTTACTTTGATTTCACTTTTGCTTCTACTTATACTTTGATTTGTTGTTCATTTGTTTGCTTGTTTTTCTCATAGGTAGTTTCACATGAAACCATGTATGACTCTTGAAACAAGCTAGGTAAAGTACAAGAGGCCTTGTGTAGCTATCACTACTTGGTTATCTTTCATCCTGCCTCTTGTTATGCCCCTATACCAATAGGTGTCATATATCATGATTGACTTGTTTAGCTTTGAAATATGTTCATACCTTTATTTGTTGCAAAGGTTCTTCATATTTGTAAAAAGTCAAAAAATTTAAAAAATGTAAAAAGGGTATATTGTAAAAGAAAAATCAAAGGGTAAAAAGAATAAAGAAAAGGTCAAAAAAAGGAAATAAAATGAATCCCAACAAAAAGAAAAGACCAGGAAAGTGTGCAATCTAAATGCCACTACTTTGTTACTTTTGTATCATAAAAATTGTGTGCAGCTTGTCACCTATGCCACAATTCATGAATAGTCAAATAGTTTAAGCTTGACTAGTTCATATTTTCAAATTCATGTTTTAGAAGTAGAGAATAAAGATCTGACCACACAGTGTAATCTTGGAAGATAAGTAGATAGGTAGAGTGAAAAAGGGGCTCAACAATTTAATCTGAGCCCTTGGATGTAATAAGTGTAGACTTAGATAAGCATCACCATGTAAAATAAAAGAAAGTTTGAAAAGGGTTTGCCAGTCTAAGTGCACCCTAATAAAGAAGTAAAAATGTTAGGTTAAAGTAGGTAGGGTAAGTAGATGATGGTTTCAGAATAATATGTGGTGAATGATAAATCTAAATGTGTAAATCTTTTACTTTCATCACAAGGCAAAGACATGCATCACATGGAAGGCATACCAAACAAGCAAAATAAAAAATTATTAACTTCCCTACTCATTTCCCCTAAATTTTCACTAATTTCCCCTAAGTGCCAAGGTAGTTATCGAGTTAGAGGGGCTCAGAGCATTTCTTTGACTTTTGGAGGGACCAGACCCTCGGCCCAATTTATAATACTTTAAGCACTTAAGCCCCTTCACCAATAATCACACCCCTCCATAAAGTCACTCATTCCCTTTATAAAGCTTTTCCTAAGTAAAATCCTATTTTACTTAGGAAAAATTAAAAACATTTCCATATCTCAAAAGCCTCATATTCACTTAGCCTAAGTTATAAATGTTATATGATGAAATACACTTTCGGAAATGTTTTATCTTAGTGCACATTTCACAAAGTCATATTAACTACTAATTCATGTTATTATATAATTCCCCTATGCAAACATTTACCCATTCTTGTATTATTATAAATACATGAAAACCCAAAATTTTACATATCCCGCCCCTCGGTTAAATATAACCATAATAAAACAATAAATAGGATTAATTAGTCAATCCTTGATTAATTAATAACCCCGACCCCCACCAAGCTAATAAAAGAATTAATTAATCCTCATGATTAATTAATAACTTCAACCAATGATGTTGCCCCAGGTGTAATTAAAAGCTTTTAATTACCATTGGGCCCCCGCCATTAAACACCAGTCATCTCAACTCCCCAACAGCCATCCGATCAGATCTGACGGTCATCGTGCATATCGCACAAGCTCCACAGTCGAAATTTAGTGTGTGATCGCAAGTAGTTTTGTAAACAGTACCTGTGCTATGTGTCAAACGTGGTATGGAATCACGCAGTCTCACCAAAATACCATCTCCTCTCCACTAACGGTGGAATGAAAACCGCTTACCACCTCCCGCTACCGACAAAATATCAAATCACTTCCCTGCTGATGTCATCTATCCAAATCCCGTGCCCGCCAAAAGATTTGAATTTGTATAAAAAACAAAGTTAAATAGTTTTCATCCTTATTTCTATGAACACATGCATGCAACTTGAACGTTGAAGTCGACTGGCTCGTGCACCCAACCATCAGCCACCCTCAATCTTGTATTTTGACGCCACTTCAAGTCCACCATTCGCACCGAATGAACTTGCATTCCATTGATCGTCACCAAAAATAGGTATTTACCAGTTTCCGTCCAGAAGCCCTGTGAATTCCTGCTTTCCTCTGTAATTAATTTGAAAATCCCAAATTTCATTATAATTCAGTTGCTAAATTTGGAATTCAAGACTCTTTGGACCCTCTGTTTTTACCAATTTCACTTAAAAACCCTAATTTTCTATCTGAATCCACAAGAACTAGAATGGAATCCCCCACAGCCCTCAGTATAGCACCTATCACTACCCCTCACTGTGATTTGGATTATCTGCCCCTAGTAGATAAATATTTTCAAAGAAAAGACTTGGATACCAACAAATACCACTTGAAAGTATTTTGCCAATGCTAGGTTAGTTACATGAATGGCCATGATACCATAGGACTATGGGAATCAAATCTCCCAATGTACATGCTCCCCTCTCTGCACATTCTCCCTGAAATTATCCATCAGTGTCACGCCAATTATGATCCCAACCTTAGAGCTGTAATGTCTCCCAATCAAACTGTTCTCTTCACAATTACTGCAGACTTAATTAATGAGATGCTTTAGTTTCAGCCCAGTCAAGACCTCACCCCCATTTACCTTGGAGATTTGCTAGAGAAATAATCTAAATTGTCCCAGTCTGAACTCAGTCGCCTCTGCCAGACTTTCATGGATAAGCAACATCAACCCAAAAATCTCCTTCCCTATTTGTCAGTTTTCTTCACATAGACAGGTAAAATTATAGTTGATATGATAGCTGCAGTCATGGGTTTCAATACTAGTGAATATGTGGATGAGTTGACCCTAGTTTTAATGCCCATTTTTATCCCTGGTCAGCCTTTTGCTGTCAAGTATAACTATGCTGCATTCATTGCTAAGAAAATCCATGACCAGTTCATGAGGCTGGAAAATGAAAAAGTATTCAAGTATTCCACCTTTATCTATCACCTTTTCATCTACTATCAGTCTGACAAGTTCCCATTCTCTATAAATAAACTTGATACAAAGGGTAATCCTAGATCAATCATTGTTTGGACTTTTATCTTCCACTATTCACTTGCTTGTCCCTATTCATACAATGAATTTATTGACCAGCTTGTCCACCCAGTTTGACCATGCTGATAGGAAGCCCTCCTCCTAGGATTAGTGATGAAATCAAAAGAATCATTCAGCTATCCAAGCAGTACAAAATAAGTGACTAGTACTTGTACCAGAATCAAACAGAGATCAAAATATATGGTTGTGAACTTCCTCCATTCAAACTACCAAAATATGTTCCTATGAGGTTATTTGCATTGGAGCATTATAGGAAAATGTTAAACTTAGATCAGATTCACTTTACCAAGGCCAAGAAGAAAGCACAATTGAGTATTAAAGATCATTTAGGTCCATTTGTCTGCAACAATAGAGAAGCAGGCAAAGAAGCAAAAGAAATCCTAGAAAGATTCAGATTAAATAAAAGTTTTGTTTGGAGGTATGACTCACAAGGTTTCATTTGTGATAGAAGAATGAAAAACAAGTTGTCACCATATTTTCATAACAAAATTCCTAAAATAGAGCAATATGAAAATATGGATGAATGGAGGGAAGGAAATCTAGTTGAGATGGATAGTGATCAGGTCAATGTAGAGAATGTAATAAAAGACCTTGAAAAGAGACTTGACCTAGACTATTGTGAACAAGTACCAGTTGGAACTGCTCAGAAGCCAACACCAGGAACTAGTGCCTCTAAAGTAGAGATTTCTCAAAGGCACTCACAAGAAACTAGTGCACCCCTTGTAGAACCACCACAGGCAAAAGAACAGGGAACCAGTACTCCACCAGCATGACAACCAGACATGTCAAAGCAGCTTGAAATCTCTAAAGAATGGGCTCCACCACAGTCCCATCCAGTTCAAGTTAATATGGGAGACCCTCCAGTTTTGCAGACTCCTCTGGATGAAGAAAAAAGCTTAAAAAGAGACAGGGAAGTAGCTACCCCTGCCAGTGGTCCTTCAGACCAGCCGGGTGTTAAGAGGCATAGAATAAATCCACATTCAGAGGATGAACTTTTTGAAGAAACAACAAGGATTTTAAGGAAATAAGGTGGAGATAGTCTATACACATCCCTAATAGGTGAGACACCTTCTAGTTCACAAAGGCAAGAGCTTGAACGACAATAGAGTGTCGAAGTTTCATATTTCAGGTCTTCATTTGACAAGACCTTAGAAATCAAAGGAAAATTTAAGGAGATAAAGGCCAAAATTGAACAGCTGAAGGCTCAAGCCTACATTCAATACTTAAAGATGACCCCTACTAATCAAATTAGGTTGATGTCAACTTATGACATCAAAGAAGGAAAAATGCAGATGAGTTTTCTAAGGCCTACAATACAGCAGCCCAAATCAACTGTAGACTACCTCAAAACTAATTTGAGGTCTTAGCCAAAGATATTCACCCCATAGATCAAATAGAATTGCATAAGCAAACAGGGGAAATGGTTTATTCCACATTGACAAGCAAGGCCATGATGACACATAGGCTGGAGAATTCATTGAATAACACCACTGCTCAATTACAGCTAGAAAGAGCCTCCTCACAGGCAAAAGACAATAGAATCAAATCACTGGAAGATTTGATTATTGGATTGGGCCATAACCCAAAGGATGTCAAAGCTGCAAAAGGACTAATAAAGAAAAAGAATGAAGATATAGTTGCACTGAAAAAGCAGCTGATTGCCACCACTTATGCCACCATAGATTGCTGAAGTAATTGAAAAGAAGAATGAAGAAGAGCTTATGGACTTGGTCCTAAAGCTAAATGATCAACTGAAGGAGACATAACAAGAACTAGAGAAGACACTACAAAGCAGGTAGAGTGAGTCAACCTTTCAGCCTCAAAATGTAGTACCGGTGGTTTCTACAGCAATCCCTTCAACTTTGGCAACTGCACTAGCACCATATGTCCCTTTAGCAATAGATGAAACTATTGGAGTAACAGGTACATGTACATAAGAGGTAGGAACCTCAAGTTAGAGAACAAAGGAATTAATCAAATTATCCATGGAGGAAATGAAGCTCCAGGTCACTGAACTCCAAAAGATAAAGGAGAAATTCATCACCTTAGAACACAAGTATGATGTGTCAAAAATCAATTTTGCCGAAGAAGTGAGAAAAAACAAAGGCTTGGCTCAACAAGTAAAAACACTGGAAAAAGATCTCACATTTGAAAAGCCTTTAACTGACATCAGAAAGATATTATGGACCAACATCACTCAATCCATCACTGATGTTTGGTCATCAATTCAAATCATTTTCGAACAAATTGACTTAGTGAAAGTTGCTCTGTAAGAGATTGAAAAAACCAGGCAAGAATTAGGAGGGAAGCTTGAAGAGGTCATCAGATTAATAAACCTTCTAAACAGCAGAAATAGATATCAGTTGGAGCAGCTAAATATTGAGGATAGGATTGGAACCATCCTCGAAGTAAAGAAAGTGTTGACTAAAAGGACTTTAATGCAAAACTTGAAACAAAAATGTCAAAATATGCAGGAATATATAGATGAATTTATGGAAAAATTTGGCATTTTACAGAGTAAAGTACTCCCAAGTCCTTTAGTAATCAATGATAAGTTAATGAGGCAGGATGATTATGTCAACAAATTAGATCAGTATGCAAACGGCCAAGCCATTTCTTCTACTATTTCATCTGCACCCAAGGCGTTACCCACAGGAAGAGTGCTCTATGATAGTTTGGAAAACCTCTTTTATGTTGAGCATGAATTGAAACAATGTTGAGCATGAATTGAAACACTTGTTTCCTGTACAACCAAATTTTGTAAAATACACAGAAGCATATATAATTTACAAAAAGCTTACAAGGACTAAGATACCAAGAGATGATTGGTGGATTGACATCACAGACATCTTATGATTTACCATGGTAAAAAGTGAGTTGAAGTATTTACCATAGTCAATTTTGGTACAAATGGATGAATGATAGTAAAGCAGGTAAAGAGTATCAGTCACAGGTAAAAGAGTATCAGTGAAAATATCAAAACAATCAGCTAGCACAGAATTATGGGTAAGACAAAAAGATGCACAATTATAGGGCCTGCCTCCAGCTCCTTCAATAAAAGCAGGGACAACAACCAAGTAGTTGACATTCAGTTTCTACTTTTGAGACAATCTATCTCTACATTCATGTAAAATATATTTAGTCTTCCTAGAATATATCTCTCTTAGTTAGGAGATATTTTGTTGTAAATTTTGTATAAGTACTTCCTCTTTCGAAGTACTAAAGGTGGATTCTGAGACATTTCTGTAGACTCTTTATTTTGGAATAGATGTGTTGTTGAACAACTATTGTATGTATGGCTATACAAAGTAATAAAGCAAAGGACTTTTACAGGATTCCTGTGTCAAACGAGAAACAAATAAGTATTCTATATCTTATGTTTTTACAATTTTCTTATTTAAATATTCATATTGTTCCATATCTGAATGATAAACGAAAAAGTATATTTCAGAAAGAGATTTACTGCATTTTGTCTTTAAAATCGTTTATATTCTTAACGTTTTCTTCTAAGCTATCATAGGCAAGGAATTCTTAATTGCTCCCTGCTTCTTAATTTATCACTGTGGCCATTTAACAAAGAATTCTTAATTGCTTTTGTTAATGATCACCCACTTTCCCTCATCTTGAAACTTGGTTGAAGGATTCTTAATTGCCCTTCCTCCCTTTCAAGACCATTTCATCTCTTTAAGCAATCATTTGTATCTCGTTTGGCTATCTTGCCATGTGAAGCCCTCCTTTGTTGAATGAACTTGATCCAGTTAAGCCATCTTCAGTTGACTCCATAGCCCAATGGCCTGAAATACCTTGTTCTATCCATTTGCTCCTGAATTCCACCACCAAACAAAATAAAAACCCCCCAAGCTTTCATAACTAGCCTAATATCCCATAAACAAAGCTAAATAAAAAAGAGAGAGCCCTATCTGAGTACAGATTGGCTAGATTTTGTGCTTAAAATATTGGTTTGTGGTTACCTCAGACTCCTTTCCTTCTTCTAACAACTTCAAGGAAAATCTAAGTGCTAACATTGGTGACTCCACTGGGGAAGACAATTCTTCAGTCAAAATAAATCTTTAAGAACATTTGAAACCTAAATCTAAAAACATCTTAAAGGAATTAAAGAATTTGTATTGATATCAGTTAAGAAAAACCAAAAACAAAATCCAAAAATCTGGCTTCAGAAAGGACTCATTACACTAGAGCTAATCCTGATCCCAATCCACCACAAGTGTTTGAGAACCCCAATCTGATCCCCAGAATTCTTGGAAGACAAGAAAGTTCTGTTAGCCCTCGACCCACCTTCAGATCTTCATCCTATCCTATTAGGTGGATTTACCTCGAATACCAACCCTTTGACGAATACTTTGAAACCTCTTTGTTTAGGACTTCATTCGATTCTAAATTAGTTGACCTAGTCCAAGACCTAGAGCTCATTCGAGAATTAGAGCTCCAAGCAGCCAATTTTTCAATTGATAGATATTTGCAGAACTCACCACAATCTGATCTTACCACTGAAGGAACACCTAATCCCTCTGTAATCACTACTGTTTTTGCAAACTCGTCACCATTTCCTCATACATCTCAACCTCAAACTACTCCACATCAGACCATCACTTCTAGTCCTCCATCCACAACTCAAACATCCATTGTTATTCCAACTCCAGCTTTTGTTTCACCATTACCCACAACAATGGCAAATAGATATACCCCCTTGGTACTACTAGCAAACTTAGGTGCCATGCCTCAGGATTACCAAAGTAAGATCACTACTTTTGATGGTACTGGTAACTATACAGCCCAACAACACACCAAGAAGATGACTGATTACTTTGAAATTTATGAAATAGATACTGATGATGTGCAAATGAGAATATTTGTTCAGAGTTTATCTGGGGAAGTTAGAACCTAGTTTAGAGGTTTAGCAGCAAATAGTATATACAACCTAGCAACTCTCTATCAACAATTCTTGAATGGGTGGGAGAAAAAAAAAGACCCCCTTCAGATTCTATCTGAATAAGAAAACTTAAGAAGAGGACCACAAGAAACTGTGAAGGATTATTGCACTAGATTCAATAGTTTGTATAAGGCCATCCCTCAAAATCTTAGACCCCCACCTGGTTTAGCCTTAATCAAATTCCCAGATGGATTTGATTCTGACATGGTTTTCCAGTTGAGAGAATGAAACCCCCCTACTTTGGAAGATATGCAAAGCATAGTAATCAGTGTTGAAGCCAACCTGATATCTAAAAGAGCTAAGGCTAGGAGTGAAAAGAGAATACCATTAAAGGAAGAAAGCTCACCCTTCGAACAAAAGCTAGATGCCATAATTAAAGGAATGGATAGACTAGGAGACAGAGCAGAGATAATTGAAAGAAAAGCTCCTTGGGATGGTCAGCAAACCAACACAGGGAGAAATCCTAATTTCAGGAAGAATCAAAACTCGAACATTGGAAAGAATGGTCTTGAACAAAACATTAGACCCCTTTTCCAGGAGAACTATGCAGTGTAGAAATTTTGAATAATATGACTCTTATTCACAGAGATTATCCTGATTATACACTATTTGCAAAATGCATGCATAATATATAACCTCCTCTACATTGATCATCAATTTGTTGAATTAAAGAAACAATCGCATGTGCACATTGAAACATCAATCACACATATCAACACAGTATGTAATGGGGAAAGCATACAACTGAAAACCCCGAACTATCTGTATATTATGATGATAGAGAACATGTAACAATACATAGTACAATACTCCTCACAAGTACTCAGTACTATCTCCACCTGCTACACACAAACTAGCTCAGATCTGAATCAAGTCACAGGTTCAAATCTCCTCCGCTGTTTGCCTACCTTCACTGCGCAATCCTTGTTGAGAATAGATCTGATCCAAGTTCGAATTCCCTTGGCTTGTATTGCGCAATCCTCATTGGCAATCTCAATCAATGATTGTGCAAATATCATGCACAGCTACAGTCACAACTGATAGTAGTCTCACCCTCTCACCCACCGCTAACACTTATCTCCATTGAACTATCCATGCACTGAGTTAATTTATGTATTCTTTAGTTGATTTATGAGTTAATAATTAGTGAATTAATTAATAATTAATTCACACCACTCATCACTAGTGTATTTGTTAGTTAGACTAAATACAATTAGTTCAACTATGTCAAACTGAACACAACTCCATCAACTCCTCAATCAACTCCACCAAACTCAATCACTTGAGTTCTAACTGAAGTCTATCATGCAATAGCTCAACTAACCCATAGGAAAAGCGTATTTCCTTCTGGCAGTTGCATGTGCCACATCCGTAGCTTGAATTGAAGTGTTGCAAGAGGATAAGATAATGTTTATAGTCCAAATATTATTAAGAGCTAATAATATTCGACTGTTCTATTTTTTGACTAGCAGTCTAAAATAGACTCTGCCCATATGTCTAAAAATAGAGGTCCCTCTATTTTTTACCAACATGACCAATCATCCATAAATAGCATCCTGCAACTCATAGACCATGATCCATATGTCTAAAAATAGAGTTTGCGCCAAAAATAGCATGCGGGCCCACTTAGTGAAGGCGACTTCTTTTCACTAAGCTCCATCATCTTGTTGCATTTTCAACACTCCCTCTCAACAAGATATGGATTATCTGCAACCCCTATCCTGCCTCTATGGTATTCGAATTTTCTCCTGGTGAGCGCCTTTGTCAAGATATCAGCAATCCTGATCCTCCGTGGGAATGTATGAAAGTAACATGATTCTCCGCTACACACAATCTCTGATATGATGGTACCTGATGTCAATGTGCTTGGATCTATCATGAAATACTGGATTAGCCAAGAGTTTAATGAAACTCTGGTTATCACAATAAATCACAATAGGCTCCAAGTGTGACCCGAACAACCCGACCAGGATCTTCCTTATCCATATAGCCTCGCATGCAGCCAAACTTGCTGCCATATACTCGGCCTCTACTGAACTGAGTGCCACGGGTCTCTGCTTCCTGCTGTACCAAGAAACTGCTGTCGACTCGATACTGAAGATCCTTCCAGATGTGCTCTTTCTATCTGTTGGGCTCCCTGCCCAATCTGCATCCATGAAGCCACATAGCTTCACCTCATCCTCCTGTCTGTACCACAATCCATATCCCGATGTGCCTCTGAGATAACACAATACATGCTTTCCCGCCTTCCAGAAGAGCTTGGTAGGCTTAACCATAGCTTTTGAAAGCTGGTTAACTGCATAGCATATATCAGGTCGTGTATTGACCAAATACATCAGCGACCCCACCAACTGTCGATAAACAGTGGCATCCACTTCTTCTCCCGAAGTGGCATCCTCCTTCCTCCAACCTCCAGGAAGAGGAGTATCAACAGGCTTGCAGCCATGCATGTTGAAATTCTCCAGTATCTCCCGAGCATACTTGCCCTGAGAAACAAACAGTCCACCACTGCGCTGCCATATTTCCAATCCTAGGAAATAGTGAAGGAGGCTCAAGTCCTTCATCTCAAACTCTGTAGCAAGATCCTTCTTGCATGACAGTATCAACAGCTCATCAGCCGTTAGAATCAAATCATCAACATACAGTACAATGATAAGCAACTTACC
>APFE030394916.1:95311-116248 GCA_000404065.3 Pinus taeda
TATGGAGTAGTCTTCTGCCGTGCTATACCACACTTCTTACAAAATTCTTCAAATTCCTTGCTGCAGAATTCTCCACCATTATCCGTCCTCAGCACCTTTATCTTCTTCTCTGTCTGATTTTCCACCAGAGCCTTAAATTCTTTAAACCTATCAAAGACTTCAGATTTCATCTTAAGGAAATATATCCATGTATTCCTTGAGAAGTCATCTATAAATGATCCATAGTACACAGACTTACCCAGTGATGGAACCTTCACAGGTCCAAACACATCACTGTGCACAAGCTCTAATATATGTTTCATCCTCTTACCACTAGAGGGGAAACTCATCCGATTATGCTTCCCACACAATTTTCACAGAAATCAAATCCCAGAGAGCTATTACTCATACCTTCTACCATACCTTTACCATGAAGTATTCGAAGGCCCTTCTCTCCAATATGTCCAAGCCTTTGATGCCACAACATGGTCTTCTCTCCAGAGACCACTAGATTTTCTGCTCCATTTTTAGGAACCATAGAAATATTGCACCTGTCAACAACAGTGCTACCTTGCAGCTTGTACAGAGTTCCAATCCGAACTCCCCGCATCAATACCAGTGCTCCTCGAACCATCTTGCAGGTATCCTTCTCGAACACTGTCTTTACACCTGCATAATCCAACTTGCTTACAGAAATCAGATTTCTGGCCAACGCAGGAATATGCAGAACACCCGGAAGGGTTCTAACCCTTCCACCTTGCAGCTTCAACTTTACTTTTCAACGACCAATGATTCTAGCCTTCCTATCATCTCCTAAGAAGACATCACCACCATCGTATTTCTCATACTCGCAGAACCCCTCTCTATGGGGAGTGAAGTGAAAGGATGCACCTGAGTCAATCAACCATGCCTCATGATCTACATGTGTACTTGAAGAAGCCAAGTACACATCCCCACCTTCATCTGAGGTGGTTTTCGCCTCTGCAGAAGGAGCATCATCAGTCCCTTTCCTTTATCAGGAGCTTTAGATTTACACTCCTTCTGAAGTGCCCTTCCTTTCCGCATTTCTAGCACACCACCTTTGTAGGTTTTCCTGGAGATTTAGATCTCCCACTCGATGACTTATTTTTGTTTCTGTTCTGGGACCGTCCTCGTACAGACAAGGCATCACCATTCTGGTTGTCCATATTTTTCCGTCTCATCTCCTTCGTCAGTAAGGCTGAGACTATTTCATCAAACTGCAAAGCAGTTGCATTGCTACCTATTGCAATAACCAGACTATCCCACGAATCTGGTAGAGAACACAACAAACTGATGCACTTATCTTCATCTGAAATTTAATATCAACAGATGATAACTGACTTACCACAGTATTAAACGCATTCAGATGCTCTGTCACCGAGTCTCCATCTTTCATCTTCAGGTTATACAACTTTTTCCGCAGGAATAGTTTATTCACCAAAGACTTAGATTGGTACAAAGTCCCTAACTTGTCCCAGAGAGCCTTCGCCGTAGCTTCCCCTGATACATTCAATAATACTGAATCTGAGACATACAATCGTATTGTGCTCTTTGCCTTCCGATCCAAATTCTTCCATTCTTCATCGGTCACTCCCATTGGTTTAGTACCTGGATCTACCGCGATCCACTGATCTTTGTCCACCAACAGATCCTCCATCTTGAGTTTCCACAACTCAAAACTCTGACCATTGAACTTCTCAATCTCTATTTTTCCGTTGCTCTCCATCTTCTTTCACAACCATAATCGATCTCGCAGATCGCCCACTGAACAGGGTCTACCACAGGCCCGAGCGAAACCCCTCAACAACAAAGGCGTCCCCTTGAAGTCAAAACAACTTTGATACCAAATGTAGGTTTTAACCCTATATAGAAATTACTTGCATAAGAATTCTAAAACAAAGAAAATAAACAATGCGAGAGAATAACACATAAAACACATATGCACAGAGATTTTCCCTTGGATCCCAAAACTAGGACTACCAGCTTGATTTTTCATTATTTTCCTTTCAATTTTTCAATACATATTTTACATGTCGAAGCATCCAATACCATGGACCGGAAATAATCGTCGCTCCAAACCTGGACTGAAAACCAAGGTAGGTTCGCCACCTAATATAGGGTCCAATTTTTTTTTTTTCCCGGGGCGCTGCTCCGAACCCTGTAGAGGGGGGCTACCCGCCCCTCTCAAACCCCCCAAATAGGGGGGCTGCTGACCATCGCTGCGCAATCAGTGCAACGAAGGGGGGGCTCCACCCCCCCTCTAATCCCCTAGTTCACTACGTAGGTTAGTCATGGAAAGAATATAACACAACCCAACAACCTTGGCCCACTCTTCTATTGCGGATTGGGTTATACGAGATCCAGAGTTTCAAGTAGGCGGATGTCGAAGTAGAATAGATGAAGAAGTATCCATGTTGAAAATAGCAACAACAAATGATAAAAATAGAATATAAAATATTCCAATTTTAATTTGTCCTTGAATTAAAATTCGAATTTAGTCTCATCAGCTGCTTGAAAAATAATTAATTAATTCATATTGAGTTAATTACTTGGAGAAATTCAAGTTAGAATTCTTTCTGAATTCATGCAAAAGTTATCCCTTAAAGTAAGGAGATTATGCCTTAATTAAGGAGATAAGATTGAGTTATATTTCAGTTGTAATTAGTTACCTCAGTTTACTGAGTTAAGTCTAGTTAAATTAGTTCCAAACTATTTGAGGAACTAATTGTGAGTTCAATCAGTTAATGCATGTGTGCATCCAACTAGTGTACTCCTGATAACTGAAGATTCTCTCATTAGAAACTCATGCATGTCTATTCAGAGAAAGACCCAGTTGAGATAAATGTCAAGGACAGGTTACTATCAGTTGCATGAGTTTTCCTATAAAGGAAACTCATCCATGTAGAAGGAATAAGGTTCCTTGAGGATTGCGCAGTTTTATAGGGTGTGAGATCACTGTGAGTGATCTGTGTTACACTTGGTAACAATATGATCACCTAGGAGAAACAACGCAAGGAAATAGGAGGCTTGGAGGGAAGAGGAGAAGGTTTGTGAGAAGCCTTGTTTTCCTGTGAGCATCCAGGAGGATTGTACTGAGATCTGGCTAGCTGTGACAGCTAAGGCTTTGTGTAATTCTGATGTATTTACACCATGTATGATAATATAGATAGTGGGGATTTTTAGCTGAGGTTTTCCCCTAAGTATTCTTCTGTGTTTCATGTGCATTGATTCTTCTTTTGGTTATATGTGTTTAGCTTGATCTTGCTCGAATATTTAAGCTTACGCAAGTTTGATTGTAGAAGTAGATTATAGTATTCTGCTTTGGTATATTGCATTATTGAGTTAATCTATAGTTAGATTTTCTACATAGATCTCAGAGGTAGATTTGTAGAGAATTTGCAAAATTTCTACATGGTATCGGAGCTGTGAACAATATATGAAGAAGAGAATTCAATGTTTTAAGTTCTGGGTTGCAGGTGCAAATAGAATTCTTATCATAATTCAAGTTTGGCCAATGGCATTCACTCGAGTATGCCTTGGAAGGAAACTCAAATTACATAGCATGGAAATATCTCATGGAGGCTATATTAGAAGACAACGACTTGAAGGATTTCATGATTAAGAAATCCCAAAGCCAGGTTCAACTAATGCATAAGAGTTGGCTAAATGGAAGAAGTGTGTGGCAAGGGCGAGACAGATCATCCTTGAGGGAGTTTGAGACCATATTTTCTCAAGTATCCATGGGAATGATACTCCATATTCAATGTGGAAGACATTGAAATACCTCTACCAGAACAATAATGAACAGAGGAAATTGGCGCTCAAGGATAAGCTTCGAAGAATCAAGATGGAGAACGACGATACTATTTCCACATATCTGAACAAGCTCACACTTGCAGATATGAGCTTGGAAGTGTGGGAATAACTATTGCCAATGATGATATGGTGAGCCTCGCTCTCCTTGGCCTTCCAAAGAGTTGGAATAGCTACTAGGACTTTGTGAATGGAAGGGAGAAACTGCCAGATTGGGAATGACTGTGGTCAGATCTCATGCAGGACGAGATCAGGAGGATCACACGAGATGGTTCTTCATCCAAGGATGATAATGAAAATATAGCCTTAGCAAGTAAGGCAAGGAAAGGGAAGGGGAAGGTGTCCCATTTCGAATCAAATTCTTCTCATGGAGGGAATAAGGTTGACAAGTCTAAAGAGATATGCTTTAATTGTTACGAGATGGGTCATTATGAAACTAATTTCCCATTGAAGAAGTCCAAGAAGGGATCCTCGGAAGGATCGAAAGGTAAGGCATTAGCCTCTCAATTCGAAATGGACTTTACCCTCATCGCATGCATGGTGTCACCGATGATGGGTTGTGGTTGGTTTCTTGACAATGGAGCCTCATTTCACATGAACGACACTAAAAGTTTATTTAGTACCTTGGAGGAGAAGGACCTCAAGATGCGCATAGAGATGGGTGACGATGAAAGGTATAGTGTTTCTGGAGTGGGCATGATTTCTTTTCAGAGGGAGCATGGAGCTCTTATCACCTTGAAAGATGTGAAGTATGTGCCTGGACTGAAGAAGAATTTGGTATCGATCACGATGTTGGAGGACAAAGGCTACAACGTTGTTTTTAGTAAGGGAAAGGTTTTCTTTAGACACATCACCATGAGACAGGTGAAACAGATCAGTTCACGAGTCAAGAACTTGTATGCTCTTGAGGTTCAAGATGCATACAAAGTGTTAAGGAGCAAGGCAAATGTTAGAGACTTGGTGGTTGAGAGGGAGAGTAAATTACCTCTCAACATACAGTCCCATAAGAAGTCTCAGACAATTGTGGAGGAGCCACAACTGGAGAAGTGGGCAGAGGGATCACATGTAGCCATACCTCTGGGTGTGAGGTGGGGCGATGTGAAGTGATAGCCTCAAGAAGGCTGAAATTGGGCAGGGTCCATTGAGAGGTTTTATCTCATGGATTGTACTTTGCTACGAGAGCCCAAAGTACAAAGTAGCGAGAGGAATCAGTGGGATTGATGCAGTCAGAGATCAAAGTGATAGAGGCTACATCAGTCAGATATTGAAGAGCACAAAGAAGGATTGAAAAAATTGGAGAAAGGCAGAGTCAGCCAAAGCACAAAGTTTTCAGTTGACAGAGCCAATAGCAATCAAAGACTTTGATGACAGATGCATCATATTGATTCAGGTTGGATGTTTTTTTGTTTCTGGAGTTGTTGTAGCAACAACACTAGAGAGAAGTGTTGCATGCATAACATTCCAAAGGTTCACGATTGGGATCGAGTTGAATTCCTTTCTTGTTGAGAGGGAGTGTTGAAAATAGCAACAAGAAATGATAAAAATAGAATCCAAAATATTCCAATTTTAATTTGTCCTTAGATTAAAATTGAGAATTAAAATTCGAACTTAGTCTCACTAGCTACTTGAAAAATAGTTAATTAATTCATCTTGTGTTAATTAGTTGGAGAAATTAAAGTTAGAAGTCTTTCTGAAGTCATGCAACAATTATCCCTTAAATTAAGGAGATTATCCCTTAATTAAGGAGATAATATTGAGTTATATTTGAGTTGTAATTAGTTAGCTCAGTTTACTGAGTTAAGTCCAGTTAAATTAGTTCCAAATTGTTTGAGGAACTAATTGTGAGTTCAGTCAGTTAATGCATGCATGCATCCAATTATTGTACTCCAGATAACTGAAGATTCTCTCATTAGAAACTCATGCATACCTATTCAGAGAAAGACCCAGTTTGTTGAAAATAGCAAAAAGAAATCTAAAAATAGAAATACTAAAAATAGCATTGCTAAAGATAACAGTTCAGGATATTCCAATTTTAATTTGTCCTTGAATTAAAATTCAAATTTAGTCTCACCAGTTGTTTGAAAAAAAATTAATTAATTCATCTCGAGTTAATTAGTCGGAGAAATTCAAAAATAAAGTCTTTGGGAAGTCATGCAATAATTATCCCTTTGATTGAGGAAGTTATCCTTTAATTAAGGAGATAACGATGAGTTGTATTTGATTTGTAATTAGTTAGTTCAATTAATTGAGTTAAGTCCAGTTAGATTAATTCCAAATAGTTTGCGGAACTGATTGTGAGTTTAGTCAGTTAATGCATGCATGCATGAAACTAGTGTACTCCAGATAACTGAATATTCTCTCATACATAACTCATGCATGTCAGTTCAGACAAAGAGTTGAGATTAAAGGTAGGGACAATGTACTATTAGTTGCAAGAATTTTCCTATAAAAAAATATCTTGCATGCAGAAGGAATTCATTCCTTAAAATTTGTGCAGTTTTATAATGTGTTGGAGCAGTGTGTGAGATCAGTGTCACACAAGATTACAGGAGCACCTAGGGAAAACAGGTCAAGGAAATAGGAGGCTTGGAGGACAGAGGGAAAGGCATATGAGTTGTCTAGTCTATCTATGAGAAATGTGAGGGATTGTATTGAGATCTGGATAGCTGTGAGAGCTAAAGCTTTGTGTAATCGTGAGATATTTCCACTTGTATGATAATATAGATAATGGGGTTTTTAGCTGAGGCTTTCCCCAAAGTATTCTTCTATGTTTCATGTGTGATTGATTCTTCTTCTCTGTTATATGTGTTTTGTTTGATCTTGCTCAAATCGATTAAGCTTCCACAAGTTTGATTGTAGAAGTAGATTAAGTATTTTTCTTTAGTACATTTCCTAATCAGATTAATCTACAGTGAAAATTTCTACATGGTATCAGAGCAAAGGTGATCAGATCTGTGAACAACATACTAAGAAGGGAAAAGTAGAAGTTTGAAGTTCTTGATTGCAGGTACAAAATTGAATTCTTATCACACATCAAAGTTCACCAATGACGTTCAATGGCTTGAGACTCAATTATGCACTGGATGGCAGATCGAATTACATAGCATGGAAGGATCGCATGGAAGCGGTATTAGAAGACATTGGTTTGAAGGATTTCATTAATTAAGGAATCCCCAAGCTAGCAGCAGCTAATGCCCAAGAATTGGCGGAGTGGAAGAAGTGTCTGGTGAAGGTGAGGAGGATTGTTTTGGAGGGAGTTCGAGAACATATTGTCTCGAGTATCCATGGGAAGGAGACTTCATTCTCAATGTGGAAGACATTAAAGGACCTATACCAGAACAATAGTGACTAGAGGAAACTCGTGCTCAAGGACAAGCTTCAGAAAATCAAGTGTGAAAAGGGTGACACTATTTCTACATATCTGAACAAGCTCACCACCTACAGAGATGAGCTTGGAAGTGTAGGAATAACGACAGCCAATGATGATATGGTGAGTCTTGCTCTCCTCGGTCTTCCTAAGAGCTGGCATAGCTACCAGGACTCAATGAATGGAAGAGATAAACTGTCGGATTGGGAACGACTGTGGTTGGATCTGCTGCAGGAGGAGATTAGGAGGAGCACCAGAGATGGTTCTTCATCTAAGCATGATGATGAAGAAAATCTAGCCTTAGCCAGTAAGGCAAGGAATGAGAAAGGGAAGGCTTCCCATTCCAAATCGAGTTCTTCTCATAGTGGGAAGAAGATTGAAAAATCTAAAGTGAGATGCTTTAATTGTCATGAGGTGGGCCATTATGCAACTAATTGTCCATTAAAGAAATCCAAGAAGGGATCCTCTAAAGGATCAGAAGGTGAGGCACTAGCCTCTCAGTTCGAATTGGATTTTACCCTCATCACATGTATGGTTTCATTGATGGTGGGTTGTGTTTGGTACCTAGACAGTGGAGCCTCATTCCACATGACCGGTGATAAGAGTTTATTCAGTACCTTGGAGGAGAAAAACCTCAAGAAGTGCATAGAGATGGGCGATGATGGAAAGTATCGTGTTTCAGGTGAAGGTACGGTTGTGTTTTAGAGGGAGCATGGAGCTCCTCTCACCTTGACTGATGTAAAGTATGTGCTTGGACTGAAGAAGAACTTGGTATCGGTCATGATGCTGGAAGACAAAGGCTATGATGTAGTCTTCAGTAAAGGAAAGGTGTTCCTGAGACACACAGCCATGGGTCAGACCAAGAGGATTGGGATTCGAGTGAAGAATCTCTACAAGCTAGAGGTAAATTATTGTGCTGCATTGAGCTCCAAAGAAAAATTGATGCAAAGCCAAGATATTGGCGAGTTATGGCATAGGAAGTTGGGCCACTTGCATCATGGGGTGTTGAAGATAATGCAGCAGATTTCTATCGGACTTCCCAAAGGTAAACTTGAGCAAATAGACACATGCAAAGGTTGCATCTTGGGAAAGTATGCAAAGTCTTCCTTTCATGGTCGAGATAGTCAAGCTGAAGCAATGTTGGAGTGAGTTCATACAGATGTGTGTGGACGTTCTCGATAGCCTCCATCGTGAAACAAAGTTATTATGTGATTTTCATTGATGATTTTTCTCGTAAATGCTGGATCTATTTCATGCATAAGAAGGATCAAACCTTCTCAAAGTTTTGTGAGTTCAAAGCTTTGGTTGAGAAAGAATCAGGAAATAAGATCAGGGCCTTAAGAAGTGAAAATGGTGGAGAGTATGTCTCTCAAGAGTTTAAGGACATCTGTGCAGCAGAAGGAATTAAACGAGAGTTGACAGCACCTCATAACCCATAATAGAATGGAGTGGCCGAGAGGAAGAATAGAACAATTGAGGGGGTAGCTCGGGCGATGCTCCATGACCAAGGCCTACCACTTCATTTGTGGGCTGAGGCATGCAACGCAACAGTCTATTTGTAGAATAGAAACCCGCATCGCATTCTTGGGATGAAGACATCAGAGGAAGCTTTCTCTTGGAAGAGACCAGATGTGGGTCACTTGAGGATCATGTGACCAAGTATGCCTGGAAGAAGCTTGAGTCGACAGCTAAGTTGGGGATATTTGTGGGGTACACTAATACACCCCACAACTATCGGGTGTACTTGCCTACCAATCGGAGGACAGTGGTTCGCAGAGATATTAAGTTTGATGAGTAGAAGGCCATGCGAGTTTCCCTTGAGAGGGAGCTCCAACTACAAGTTGTGGAGGAACTTTTGCTTCCTAAGGAGGAGGAGCCTCAGATTGATGCAAAGCAACCACATGCAGAGGTTCCAGGAGTGGAGATATCCACTCAACCAGAGTCTTCTAGAGATGGGAAGAAGCGCATGAGAGAAGCTGACATATTGTTGTTAGATGCAAGAGAGAATGTGGGAGAACCATCTTCTTAGTGCAGACAGAGGAGGTCACCTGATAGGTTCATTGGATACATGACCCTTGTTGGGGAATGTGTTGAGACCGAGTCATCTTCCTTTGAGGAAGCAG
The DNA here is from genome assembly GCA_000404065.3 of Pinus taeda. NCBI lineage: Eukaryota > Viridiplantae > Streptophyta > Pinopsida > Pinales > Pinaceae > Pinus > Pinus taeda. Next base: position 104,615 of record APFE030394916.1, read on the forward strand.
TGCAATAGCTGATTTGGGTTGATGCTATGGTCGAGGAGTATGACTCCATAGTTTGGAACAATGTTTTGGATGTAGTTCCAAGACCAGAGAACAAGTCAGTTGTGAGTTCTCGTTGGATTTACAAGGTAAAGCAGGTTGTTGATGGTACTGTGGAGAAACATAAGGCAAGGTTTGTTGCTTGTGGTTTCCCACAGGTCGAGGGGATCGACTATGATGAGACTTTTGCTCCTGTAGCAAGGTACTCATCTATTAGATTGATGTTGGCACTATCAGCACAGATGGGTTGGAAGATCCATCAGATGGATGTGAAGACTACATTCCTCAATGGAAAGATTGAGGAAGAGGTGTACATAGAGTATCCAGAAGGTTTTGAGACCTTCGATCATGAGTTGCATGTGTGATGACTCAAGAGAGCTTTATACAAGTTGAAGCAAGCACCTCGTGCTTGGTACACCAGGATCGATAACTACTTCACCGGGTTGGGCTTCATAAAGAGTGAAGCGGATGCGAATCTGTACCACATCATGGTAGAAGCTAAGAAGTTGATCATTGTTCTTTATGTTGATGATCTGATATTGAAAAGTGATGATCAGTTGATCATGTATTGTAAGGAGGACCTTACAAGAGAGTTCGAGATGAAAGACATGGGTCTCATGCACTACTTTCTAGGCATGGAAGAGTGGTAGAAGGATGGGGAAGTGTTTGTGTCTCAAAGGCAAGTATGCCAATGAGATACTCAGGAGATTCCACATGGAGAAGTGCAAGCCCATGCAGACTCCTCTAGCAAGTAACTGGAGGAAGGAGGATGCTACTTCAGGAGAAGTAGTAGAAGCTACTGTGTATTAGCAACTTGTGGGTTCATTGATGTACTTAGTGAACACACGACCATATTCGTGCTATGCGGTGAACCAGTTGAGTCAAGCTATGATTCAGTCTACCAAGCTGTTTTGGAAGGCAGCTAAGCATGTTTTGAGATACCTTAGAGGCACATCTCAATATGGATTATGGTACAGAAGGTCAGAGGGAGTGAAGCTACATGGCTACATGGCTTCATAGATGCAGATTGGGTAGGGAGTGCATCAGATTGGAAGAGCACATCAGGAGGAATTTTCAACATTGGTTCAGCTGCGGTTTCTTGGTACAACAGGAAACAGATGTTAGTTGCACTCAGCTCAGCAGAGGCTGAATACAGGCTACAAGTCAGGTAGTATGTGAGGCCATTTGGATTCGGAAAATTTTAGTTGGTTTGTTTGATCAAAGGATGGATCCAATTGTGATATATTGTGATAATCATAGTTGTATCAAACTCTCTGAGAATCCAGTATTTCATGACAGGTCCAAGCATATTGACATTCGGTATCATCATCTCAAAGATTGTGTGGCGAGGAGGATCATGTTGTTGCAGTATATTTTGATCGAGGTGTTAGGTAAACTTGACTTAGGATAGAGTTAAAGTTGACCAGGTTAAATAGTGATGGTTTTGGGCACATGGTATTGTGCACCCATAGTATTCTTCTCGTGGTATTATATGTAATGGATCTTATAAAAGGCTGGAAGGACTTCATTGTAAAGCAAGACCTGGAGATAAGCGGTGAAGGCTCACTTGGTCGGATTGGCCAATTCTAATGATATCTTATTAGGTTAGGTTTTTCCCCGGATTTGGGCTTTTCCCTGATAAACATTTGTGTTTATGTGTTTATAGTTGTTGCTGGTTATTTTTATATTTATTCCTCTCAGTAATTATTTATGTTATGCAGTAAATTTATTAACAATTGGTATTAGAGCCAAATATTGGCTTCAAAGGGATTCTTTGATGCCAGGGGTTTATAGTGCCTAATGAGATCAATGCAGTGTTTTTACAGATCTGGGTCTGGAAAATAATGGTGGAACAATTGTACGCGGAATAACCTAGAGGAGAATGTGCGGAAGATAGTGCCGTAACTGCCAAGGATCACAGTGCATTTGCAATATTTACCGGTTTGGAACATGATGATGAATTGTTCAGGATTCATGTGGCTATTTAAAGAAGGTTGAGAGATACCTTTGCTAATATTAAGATTCAAGGTTGATTTTTTTTCAGAGCTTTTTTTCGTAGGGAATCGATAAGGGATATTTCCTATGTGTTCTATGCCGTGTTAAAAGATGGAGTAGGCATGGGCTGCATGCAGGTCAGCAGAAGAAAATTGTTCATGCAACTTCAAAAATTGTTCATTTTCTACAACGTGAGGCCATCGATGCTAGAATCTATGAGATTCTCATCGGGCTCGCAGTTGGAGTAGTTTGATAGAATTTTTTGAACAAATGAAATTGAGAGAGGATGGATCAAAATCGCAGCAACAATAAACAAAAAACAAAAAAAAATTAATGAAGTCAAAATTATTGCAGGTAAATGGGCATACTACTGTAATACCTGGTAAGGCATGTGTACCCCTCGGTGATCACCGGTAAAGTCTGGGTTAAACCTAGGTGATAGGGGGGATGTCAGGTTAACAATACCCCAGGAAAAAACTTTGAGCAGGGTAAGATCTAGAGTGAGCGAGATTGTGTCACTTAGCAGGTTTTGTTGGAGCTAGTCAAGGAACCCTAAGTCAAGTTTAAGGGGGGAATTGTTAGGTAAACTTGACTCAGGATAGAGTCAAAGTTGACTAGGTTAAACAGTGATGGTTTTGGGGCACATGGTATTGTGCACCCATAGTATTCTGTCCGTGGTATTATATGTAATGGAGCTTATAAAAGGCTGGAAGGACTTCATTGTAAAGTAAGACCTGGAGGTGAGCGGTGAAGGCTCACTTGGTCGGATTGGCCAATGCTAATGAGATCTTATTAGGTTGGGTTTTTCCATGGATTTGGGGTTTTCCCAGATAAACATTTGTGTTTATGTGTTTATGGTTGTTGTTGGTTATTTTTATATTTATTCCTCTCAGTACTTATTTATGTTATGCAGTAAATTTCTTAACACGAGGAGCAAGATGCTGACATTTTAACTAAGGCATTGTCAAAGTGTAAATTCGAGTTCCATAGAGATAGGATCGGGGTGGCAAATAATCCCTTTCTTGTTGAGAGGGAGTGTTGAAAATAGTAACAAGAAATGCTAAAAAGAACATTGCTAAAGATATCATTTCAGGATATTCCAATTTTAATTTGTCCTTGAATTAAAATTTGAATTTAGTCTCACTAGCTATTTGAAAAATAATTAATTAATTCATCTTGAGTTAATTAGTTGGAGAAATTCAAACATGAAGTCTTTGTGAAGTCATGCAACAATTATCCCTTTGATTGAAGAAGTTATCCTTTAATTAAGGAGATAAGGATGAGTTGTATTTGAGTTGTAATTAGTTAGCTTAGTTAACTGAGTTAAGTCCAGTTAGATTAATTCCAAACAGTTTGTGGAACTGATTGTGAGTTCAGTCAGTTAATCCATGCATGCATGAAACTAGTGTACTCCAGATAATTGAATATTCTCTCATAAATAACTCATGCATGTCAGTTCAGACAAAGACCCAGTTGAGATTAAAGGAAGGGATAGTGTACTATCAGTTGCAAGAATTACCTTATAAGAAAATATCTTTCATGCAAAAGGAATTCATTCCTTGAGATTTGCACAGTTTTACAATGTGTTGGAGCAGTGTGTGAGATTAGTGTCACACAAGGTTACAATATGAGCTCCCAGGGAAAACAACGCAAGGAAATAAGAGGTTTGGAGGACAGAGGGAAAGGCATATGAGTTTTATAGTCTGCCTATGAGCAGTGAGAGGGATTATACTGAGAGCTAGATAGCTGTGAGAGATAAAGCTTTGTGTAATCCTGAGATATTTCCATTTGTATGATAATACAGATAACGGGGTTTTTAGTTGAGGCAATCCCCAGAGTATTCTTTTGTGTTTCATGTGTGATTGATGCTTCTTCTCTGTTATATGTGTTTTGTTTGATCTTGCTCAAATTGATTAAGCTTCTGCAAGTTTGATTATAGAACTAGATTAAGTATTTTGCTTTAGTACATTGCATAATCATATTAATATATAGTGAGAATTTCTACACAGTTCAGCTAAATGTCAAGGACAGGTTACTATCAGTTGTATGAGTTTTCCTATAAAGAAAACTCATCCATACAGAAGGAATAAGGTTCCTTGAGGATTGCGCAGTTTTACAGGGTGTGAGATCAATGTGAGAGATCAGTGATACACTTGGTAACAGTAGGATCACCCAAGAGAAACAACGCAAGGAAATAGGAGGCTTGGAGGGTAGAGGAGAAGGCCTGTGAGCATCCAAGAGGATTCTACTGAGAGATAGCTAGCTGTGAGAGCTAAGGCTTTGTGTAATTCTGATGTATTTCCACCTTGAATGATAATACAGATAGTGGGGTTTTTTAGCTGAGGCTTTCCCATGAGTATTCTTCTGTGTTTCATGTGCATTGATTCTTATTCTGGTTATATGTGTTCAGCGTGATCTTGCATAAATCTTTAAGCTTCCACAATTTTGATAGTATAAGTAGATTATAGTATTTTTCTTTGGTATATTGCATTATCGAGTTATTCTACAGTCATATTTTCTACATAGATATCGGAGGTAGATTTGTAGAGAATTTGCAGAATTTCTACAATCCATATGACCCACATTGTCTAGTGAAAGATCACTGCACGAGAGTACGGTTCAACTGGATACACTGGACATTTCATTGGGCAGAGGAGGACCCATGGAGATATTTCTACCAATGAACAGATTGGCTTCACTGTGGAGTGGTTAGCGATGTAATGTGAAGTAGCATCCCAGAGAGCACTAGCACTAGAAGCAGCAACAACAACAGAAGTAAGCATACCAGTGCGTGACAAGGGAAAGAGGAAGATTGTCTATTGCATGGACGAAGAGAAAAGCTACAAGTTTCGAGCAGATCCACTTGTGGAGAAAGCAAATTTGGCTATACAGGAAAAGAGGCAACAACACGACAGGTGAATCATGCAAAGGCAGAATGAGAAGAGAAGAATGGAGGAAACAGATAAGGAGTTGCAGGAGCAAATCTAGAAGGAACAAGATCTACGCAAACAAGAGAGGGAAGCGTAGTAGCAATAGGTACAATAAGGGGCACAACATGTGCAAACGAATGAAACAACGCTCGTATAGGTAGTGGACTCATTAGATTAGCTGACATCAAGTAGACATGGTGAACCATCATGGGAGCAGGACTTCGCTCGTGAGATAGAGAAAGTACTTCAACAGTTGGATACAGATATGGAGCAACAAGAATTGGAACAAGACATCGACCTTATGCCTCACCACCATGAGGTCAACTTACCTGCTTCACCACATCCAGAAGATGAGAAAGTCTCAATTGACCAAGGAGGCACTGAGATCCTTGGAGATCAGCCGGAAGGATAGATGCACAACATATCATTCGACGAGTCCCAACATAGAGTTGTGTAGTCCCGTAGAGTGTCGAGCCCAGATGATCATACATCTCCTACATAAGTTGAGGAACAAGTGATCATGTCTGACATGCACAAGCCACTAGCTCAAGTGTTCGCTTTCTGATAGCTGAGAATGAGTGAATGGCTAAGGAATTTCAAATGACGAAGCAAGGAGGAGAGTTCATGACAACGTGCACCCGAGCTAAACTGAAGAAGGAAATATTGGATGAAGTATTGTCCCTTGACACAATTATGCGAGCATTGTATTCCAAGTTTTGTACCATGCATAAGGCAGTCGTCCATCTCAACGAATGGCATAAATGATGTGTTAGAAGAGAATGCATCTTGCCAAACTTGCATGCTGTTGTTGACTACATGAAAACATGGACGATGAGATACAAGGGAGCCCTACTTCACTTGCCTAAGATGATGAAGGCAAGTGAGGTCGAGTTGAAAGCACGTATTTGGAGTCAGATCTGGAATTATGAAGAGCTCTCGTAGCTCATCACTAGTATACAGGCTTCCCATGCATGTGTATTCAAGAGTATGGATGTTGTGGTGCACGCACATGCGATCCCATATATTGGGAATCTCACCCAGGTGAAGACAAAGGCACATGTCTGAATAGAGCTTGACTCATACATCTACGAGTTGATGCGCACTGCCACCAGCCCAGACTTTTCCATCAGTGCAGACATCATGCACAAGTACGTTGCTGGTCCGGCCGCATTGAAGACAATGATGCGCATGCTTTCAGATGAGTTGGACAGAGGAGCCTGAGTAGTGTACCCAGATGCTATGGAGGCAAGAGTCAGGTTCCAGAAATATGTCACCTTGGAGCACACGAACACCATTGTAGAAAACCGATCTTGGCATCAGTATGTTACTATTGATCATCACGAGGATGTTGAAGAGTTGGACTTCCATGGTTGTCTAAGTCATAGTGATGTCTAGCATGGCTTGCTCAAGCCAGTTTGTCTCACATGGGTACATGTGCATTGTAATGTAACATCTTGTCAAGTGCCGATAGTTGGATGTAACAATCATAGAGTAGATGAAGAGTCATGAGAGTAGATGAACTGTCACAAAGGGGAATGTCAAGGGTCACCCTACCTTTTGCTATAAATAGTCCCTCATAAATCATTCTAAAGACTTTTGGTCAGCCAAGCTTCCTATAACACTATCTTGCAGAGATATTGGATAGTATTGTAACGAGCATTGGCTTCTCCACTACGTAGAGCTAGTGCATCTCTTTGGAGGAGCAGGCGATTGTGGCTGTAACGTTCTACTGTCAGAACTAGTGGTTGGACATGGATGTATTGCGTGACTAGAACTTACACTTCTTAATATAACAAGATCCAACACGTTTCATGCATTTGTTGTATTGTATTTTATGTTATCTGGTTTACTCTAAATGATATATGTATCTATTTACTTATGCATGCATGTATAGCTATCTGTGTATGTATGTATAAATCTTTCTGAAATGCGCTGTTGGATTAACCATTACTTCAGATTTCTAGCTAACTTTCCTTCCATGTTGTAATGCATCTTTTCTCGTTTGTTCCCTTAATAACTACGTGCTATCATAGGTTTCCAAGGGGCGCACTCATCTAAACCCTCATGTGTTAGAGCCTCTCATGCACCTTCCTTGACTCATTGCAACTGTCACACCCTTGCTACCAACAGAGTTATCCTACTTGCCTCTGTGTGAAATCACGGTCAAGGCATTACTGTATGACCCACTGTTGGGACTCCTACACCAAATGGTCTAAGGTATAATTGGGACTTCTTATCAGGGAGATACCCTGACATGTTGGCGGGTCTAGTACCATCAACACTATGCCTATCTAAACTCCCTTCAGACATCCCAAAGTTTGAAGGTAACCCTGGAGAATATCCAACTAATCATATTCTCTCCTTCAACATGTGGTGTTCATCAAATTCCATCATTGAAGATTTCATCCATCTTCATTTGTTCCAACATACACACACTGGAGCTGACTAACTAGCATGTCGATCAACCCAGAGCCACTCATGCCAGTTTTGCAATTCTTTCCACAACCTTTCTATCATATTTCCAGTTACCTCTCCATTATGATACCAATACCAAAATTTTAACTTCTTTTAGTGAAACTTCTGCCACTCGCCTTTTCGAGCATGTTCAGGAATGGCAGGGAAGGAGGAGTATTTGTAGAGCTCCTGATTTTGAAGACTGAGTCTATATGGATTGGTTCCTTAGATCACTGTTGGCTTCCATTTCTAAGTATGTTGCGTCACATTTCCCCCAGTCGGAGGAAGAGGCACTCAAAGTAGCCTTAAAATTTGATCTAATCTATGCTTAGTCAGGTTATGTTTACATTGTAATCCCTGATTTGCCTTGGTCTAGTGCTACTAATGGACCAGGGGAATCTCATGCCATAAATGGCATAGTTGTAACCATATTACACCCTCAACCATATGCTCCACCTTAGGTGAGTTATAGTCCACCTAAAGGAGGGCCAATTCCACTTACAATTATCCCTCCCCCAATCCTCCACCAAGCAACCCTTATCCAAGTCCTAGCACGCTATATGCATATTGCCATCTGCATCAACAAATGCCAGGGTCAACTGTTTCTTAGCCTATTTATCAGAATTTTTCCCCATCTCCTTATTATCAGTATGCACTGCCTATTGCTCCTGCACCTCCGACACTAGTGCCCCAGCCCCCCATGCCTACTCCCCCTCCGCCACAACAACCACCTCCTCCACAAGGACAAGTGTATGCTCAACAGAGTGGATCAAATCCCCCTAACCCCAAGAAAAGGAACAAGGGGGAGGGAAATCAAAACTAAAAATATCAAGGTAATCAAGGCAACTAGGGTCCTCCACCCGATGTCCCTCAGGATCCTCAACCTAATCCCGCAACCCAACAATAATGCGGTCAACCCAAGCAAAATAAGAATCTTTGTACAAACAAACCTTGTGCTTTTTGCAGTGTACATGGTCATTATACCCATAATTGTCCTCTTTTACCTCAGATGTGGCAAGTATGGGAATCTCAAGCAGCTTCTCGAGGATCACAACCCATCGCTCCTCCTCCCCCTCCTGCTTCATCTCAACCGACAATGCTTACAAATCCTTTACCTCACCAAGGATATATAGATACCCAACCTACACAAGGTCAAGTAGCTTAACCAGCTCCACCATCTATTCACCATGATTATCAGATTCTTATGATGAATTATGATGAGGTAAACACCGAGCAAGTCAACCTTTAGACTCGATCATGCCAATACGATAAGCCATCCGCTAAGTCAGCGACCAAGTCCCAACCCAACGTTTCCACTGAGCCTCTATCATCATCTAGTGGTACGTTATAGATCCCTCAAACTAAGGTTGAGGTTATTCGCAAGATCCCCAAAGGTCCGTTACGTCAAAATGATGCTTCTACCAAAGCCTCCCATACATATAGCATAGTAGATGACTTGGCACAGTCTCCTGCTGCCATGTCAACGCTGGAAGTCTTCTAGACGTTCCCATCCCAATGAAAAGCTCTATTATTTTCCTTGGGTGTCGTGGATCCTCAAGACAATTAGATGATTGTCTTTCATGTTGACAAGTCAGAAAATTCTCCCCTACCTTCATCTATTGCATTTCAAATACTAGTCTCCATTATAAAGGCTACTATTCAACGGTGTATCATTAATGAAGGCACCTCCATCTGTGTGATGGATTCCATTGTTTGGAAGAAACTTGGTTCCCCTGACCTATCCCCATCCACCATTACTATTCAGGTATGGGATGGTCATCCTACACAACTCCTTGGCTTCTATCACAACTGTCGAGTCAAAGTTGTCGGCAAGACTGTCTGTATTGACATTGAAGTCAATGATGCTCCCTTAGACTATAACATTCTTTTGGGTCATAGTTATACTTATGCCATATCAGCTGTCACATCTACGGTTCAATGTAAGATGTGTTTTCCCCATAATGGAAAGTTCATCACCGTTGATTGTTTGACGTACTATGACCCCAAAGCCCAAACTTTACCTCAGTCCAACATTTCCTTTATGGTTGACAATACAAATGTCTTTTCCTTCACTAATGTCCTTGCAGGAGTCTACAAAGATTCCACTTTTCTTGGTGCTTACGATGGTCCACAACCTACCCATTATGAGTCTAGCTCATCTAGTGTTTACATGATCCAAGCATCGTGAACCACCCACAAACAGTCTGACATGCCTTCACAACAAACCACACCTTTGCAACCTACTTTTCCTAACTCAACCTGGCCTCTCCATACTACCTCAAGGACCCTTTCCTTTAGCTGGTGTCTCTCCTATCCTATTTCTACCTAGAACTGTTCCCCTGAGCCTTAACGATTCCAAAGCAGTTCCTCCAAGCCACTATCCTTATGGTCCGATACTGTTATTACTTCCACCTCCTAGACTTCATTCTACACCTATCCTGGCTACGTTGATGTTGGAAAAAATACTGGGAGGGGGGGGGGGGTCAGTGTTATCACATCAATAAAACTTTTTCATTTCCATATTCAGATTCATATATGCTACTTCCACAACTTCTTATGATTCAGTTAGTTGATCCTTAATGAGTGCATTAGAACATTATCAACCATATTAACAGTAAACAGGTGCAGTAAAATAGAAGAGATCATCACACATAAGCCACACACATGAACACCATGATATAAGGTGGAAACCCAATGTGGGATAAAACCACCTGCTGCAAGTCATCTCAATCTTATTCTTAATAAGAAAATCCTTTTACAATATTTCTGTACTGGTGCAGTCTTATACTAGTACGCAGGCTTCTACCTGCAGAGAGCTACAACCCTCTCTCGTTCTCTAGTGTCTCCTGGAAGGGAGCTACAACCCCCATAGTTCTTGTACTAGCTAAGATACTAGTACGTAGGCGCCAGCCTACAATCTTCTCTCCTCCAGGTACCACGTTTCATACATTTTCAGACTGGATACTCCTGAAGCACAACACATAATCTAAAAGGCCACATTTCATCCAATTTTCATACTGGACCCATTAATATCATTGAAGCACATAATCAATCAATCTTTTGAATCACCCATACACCAGATCAATACATATACAAGGATAATATATGTGTTAGCACCCAGATCTAGTCCATCAGATCACATAAATATGAGTCATTATGATCCTGATCCAATATTAGTTCTCATCCATCAATATTGAAGCTAAACACAATCAACCAAACAGGATATGCAGAATACTGACACCTTTAAACTGTCATCGGAACCATCAACAACCAGAACCACCTGTGACTTCAAATATCATAGCTCAAATTGTATACGCTACTACAATGAACCAAACCTGCATACATACGTGCTTACACCAAAGCCAACCTGCGTACAGATCTATAAATATTCAAACATGACTTGCAGCGATTTCAAACTTAAGTTATACCCAGATCAGATCATTACAAGCGTCAGCATACAGATCTAGAATAAGCATAATCAAATATATAGAGATAGTTAATTTCAAACCATTTGATCTCGATCTATCCTTAGATCTTGTTCTCCATCAACTGGTGAGATCCCTCTTTAGCTCAGATCCAGATCTGCACCATAACCCAATCACAGTATTCCCGATCTAGCACTTTATCAGATATTCAATAATTCAGATGATGCTTTGCCAAATGATCTTCTTCCCCTTTTATAGTCTTAGGCCTTTCACAATACCACGGTCCAAAACCATAATAACACAATACCATGAACCCAATACTTGGGATCAACACTTTTGGATGCCATACCACGGACCAAAAACCATAGGATCAAAAACTGTCGAACTAATACCATGAACCAACCATGAAAGTGCGTGAACGTTTCTCCACATGAAATAATTTTTTCTCTGCATAAAAGTCCGTGAACATTTCTCTACATGAAATAAACTTTTCTCTGCATAAAATTCCGTGAACTTTTCTCCACATGAAATAAACTTTTCTCTGCATAAAATTCAGTGAACTTTTCTCTACATGAAATAAACTTTTCTCTGCATAAAATTCCGTGAACTTTTCTCCACATGAAATAAACTTTTCTCTGCATAAAAGTACGTGAACTTTTCTCTACATGAAATAAAATTTTCTCTGCATAAAATTCCGTGAAATTTTCTCCACATGAAATAAACTTTTCTCTGCATAAAAGTCCGTGAACTTTTCTCTACATGAAAGAAACTTTTATCTTCATGAAAGTGCGTGA
>APFE030394916.1:124567-139952 GCA_000404065.3 Pinus taeda
GCATTCAGTCACATCTGATATCTCTTCTTGAAGATTCATCTAGTTATAACTAAGTGAGATGATCTTCTATGAGTGGGTTGCCATCAAGTACAACACATGCATCATAATGCCAACAGTTGAGTCTTCCCAACATTACCTTTGGGAGCCCAATATGGTACATCGATCCTCCCCCAAACACTCCATCCAATCAACTTAAGCCTTACATTGCTTTGACCCCAGTGCAACTTGTTGTTCCTACCCCTACCTTTGCTTCGGTTCCACAACAAGCTCAACAGGAGCCTACTCCTGTTAGAAAAGCATCTGGCGAGGGGGGAAAGCCTAGAAAAACGGAACTAAATACAAGCCTGCCCCCAACAACTCCATCTCCTCCTAAGCCGCCAAAGCCTCTTCCTCCTTGTTCTTTGGGTGATGTTGTTGGTCATGTCACCAATAATTGTCCTGAACTCCCTCGTTTTCAAGATGTGGTAACTGATACCTTCCCTAATTCTAACATTCCCGAGGTCCATGTCACCTTACCTAAGTCAACTAAAAATAACAAATCGTTATGCACAAACCACTCATGTGCTTTGTGTGACAATTATGGCCATTATTCTCGTTATTGTCCCTATCTCAAATGCTTCGCAAATTAGAGATCGCTCGTAGTGAGTCCATCTCTCCTCTACTTGCAGATTCTGGTCCCACTCCTACACTGGAACAAGAGGTCTCCCAAACACCCATTGTGATCCCTCCCCCAATGTTGAGATGACGGATAACACCGCTCCTCTTCTCTACCTATCATCATCCATGATATTGATGCATTGGAACTCCCTTGATGTCTCCTATTGTGATTCTGTTGAACCTTCTTCGACGAACACCCTAGTCTCAACATCGAGAGATATTCCATCTACTTCTCATATGCCTCCCAATCATGACGATGCATTTGTGAACCTTGTCTCTCATGAAGATGATTCAGATATCTCTTCGCCATAATGTGGTCCTTCCGCCAGTCCACCCATCTTCCATTATGATGAAGACATCATGGAATCTATGACCACCCTTGATTATCCTTGGGATGATATGAAACATCATGCATGCTTCCTTCCGCAACAAACCCATGACCAATATGTTGTGGAATCCAAAGACTTCATTCATGGTGAGGTCGAATGGTTTAATAACCCCTTACTTCTAACCCACAAACTCAAACCACATACACCTTATGGCCATTCAATTACCACTAAATGTTTGGTAAGGGGGAATACCTGTTAGAGGATCTAGAAGGAGAAATCCTTCCCAATCCTCGAAATGCACTCTACCTTAAGAAATTTTACCCATAGCATTTCCCATTGAAATGTGTGTATATCTTTCTTTCTTCTTGCATTTTAGTAGTTTTCATCCCCCACATTCTTACACATTGTCTTCTTGAATCTTTCAGATGAATCCATCATCCACACCTTATATCAGTTTTGATGATGGTGCGAGTCGCTACACCAAGAATCTAGCCTTGGCATCTTTGGCCATTTTTACCCCTTGCATTCATTAGTTCACACCAATGACATTTCCATTAGATCTGTCACCAATAACTAGGCCAAATATGATGTTGTAATAATTTTGTTAGCCGATGCCCTTGATCATCGCATCCTTCACCTTCATCTTTGTCTTGATTCCTTGCTACTTGTCATGCAGTTGAATGACGTTTATCATGTGCATAATCCTATCCTATTTAGAAAATATCTTTGAGTTAAGCTTTTGGTGCGTGAATTTGAATCCATTTCATTTAATCATGTTCGTAGAGCCCAGAATCACTATGTAGATACCATTGCTAATAATATTCTAAATTGGCATTTATCAAATGTAATAAGACATCCATAAACAAATGGCAAACCACAATCGTCACAAGAAGATGCATAATCATAAATATGTATCGTAATACAATGTTTTGAGTCCACTACTCTAAATACATCTGACATGCTCATTTTCATGTTATCATAAAACAAAAATCGGGACCCACATGTCCCTTTGCCTAATCACTATCATCTTGAGGCTCCAGAGCAAACGTCTCCATTTCCCTAGCCCATATATGTTGTATTTCCTGACCAACCATCGCAAGGCACTGCGTGATTCCTCGCCACTCTGAGGGAAGCCCTGTGCACTAATCTATATACCTATCTTCTAGCTCATGCCACCCACGATCTATCACCCCTATCAATAGCATGTCGAATCTGTGTCGAAGATCCTCCACTAGAGCACCATCATCTGGTATCTATTGTGATGAGGTACCACCCTAATCTGTAGCCCCTGGCGTTGTGGCTTGTCTTGTGTATCCTATTGGCCTCATTGGTGTTATATCTGCATACCACAAAATTTAGAAATCAATACCAACTACATATATTTCTTAAAATATCAATGCATCTAATGTATAGCAATGTTCACTTACCATCTAGGTCCCATGCTCATCTTGGTGGAAGTGATAAGTCAGGATCCCCCTGATAGTTCATGCCACGGTATGGATAATCATCTATGTATAGTGGCATCTAGTCCTAATGAGTGAAAACTCAGGTCAGAACACTTTTCTAACTCCCCCTCCTCCACCTCATCTCAGTAGCTTCCCCTAGCGGCCCATCCTAGGCTCCTGTGGGCCCCCATCATGGATCTGAACATGAGGTTGAATAGTGGGTATCTTCTCAAAGAAGAGTGATTATAAAACTATCCCAAATGAACAACTATCATTGTTCCTCTGTCTGCATAATGTCTGCTGATTTGTGGTAGCATCGGATGTGCTATAGCCATGAAAATTGGTGGAGAGGCTAAAGCACATGAGATCTCCGAGACCCATAAATGGTTTAGGGAAATTCCACCCGATTAGAGAGATACTAAAATAATTAATATTTTTAATGGGGTTCCTAAGTCTAAACTTAAGAAAATTAAAATATTAATGGGTATTAATATAAAACTGGGTGAGAATGTTCTATATGACATGGATCAAGCCAAATCTAATCTTAGCCATTGATTAGAGACTTAATCTTAACCATTGAAGACTCAACAAGAAAATTATAAGAAGAGGCTTGAGGGTTAGTTGGAGACACACCAAGATTGTTCAGTCAGTTCGATTTTCTAGAGCGAGGTTTGCTGACAAAATTCAAACAAGTGATCTATTGTAGTGAGGGGCAATGAGTACATAGTAGAGAGGTAGAGATAGTGCCTAAGGTTCAACACAGTGACTAAAGAGGCTGACGCAGAGGTAGCCAAATCTACATAGAGGCTAGCAGGGTTGATGCAGAGCCTTGAAGAAGTGCTAAAAGTATTTTCGTGGGGTAAACTAGCTAAATATCTATCTCCAAGAAGAGGTATTACTGTTGTGTAACAATTTCTGTTAGGTGAGCCAGTTCGGCACCCTATTTGTACTCAAGAAATCTGCATAATAATAAAACCCTCATAACTGTTGCACCAGTTTTCCCCGTTGGGTTTTTCCGGGGATGATTGTCCAAAAACAATGGTGTCCCTTGTGTGTTTTTCTAGTATTTCAGTTGTTGATCTGTATATGAGTTAAGGCTACATTTGTTTTTATTTTCAGTATTTATATGTATAAATAGCTTGTTAATGGAATAAAAAAGTAAGTGAAATAAACCAGATAATGCAGTAGGGATTTCTAATGTGTCAGACTAAGAAATTTCAACATGGTATCAGAGAATTACAGATCACAGGAGGACTGAAGGCACCAACAGATATCATAAATTTGTAGCAGTAGCGTCCATCCCAAGAGACATAGATGCTCCTAAGCAGAAGGTAGCAGAGAAGGATTTCGAGCCAAAGAGAGTAGCAACACAGAGGAAGAGAGAGGAATAAGAGGGTCACGAAGAACCACATCATCCTACTCATCCAGATAGGCTTGATGTAGTTGGACGAAGGAGAGATTCAGCCTTTGAAGGGATTGTGCAGAGCTGGAAGGCTTAGTTTCTTAAGTTGCCGGGGCCTAGAGAGCTATGGGCAGATTGTGATTGGGAAGCTAGTGGGGTGTTGTTTCTATCGGAGCAGAGCAATACCTAACAAGATAGAACCAAGGTAGAGGGAGTCACTACCTTGATGGATTTCTAGCTAAGAAATCCAGATCCGAGTTGTAGTTGCAAAGAGGATTAGAGAGGAGCGTATCGACAGTTGGTGAAAATATTTCCAGTAGGGAAATTAGGACTTAGAGGGAGATTTCTAGGAGGGAAGTTGAAACTAAGAGGGAGTATAGAAGAAGAGTGGAGATGGCAGTGAACGGACTAAGGGATCATGACAGGTTGGATGACGCTTCTAACTTTTTTATCTAGAAGGCTAGGATCAAGGGATTTTCCTTGAGAACCATGGCTATCCTATTTGAGCTAGTTGATAATGAGAAGTATGAGGATGCAATGGTGAGGGAAAAGTGCATAATCCTTGATGGGGTCAAGGATCATGTTGTACCATATATTGCTAAAAAGAAAACAACAAAAGAGATGTGGGATACTTTGACGACATTGTATCAGGGCACTTCCTTGCAGGGGAAGATGCTATTAGAGAATCAACTGCGGTCGTATCAGATGCAGAAGGGGGAGTAGATAGATATATACCTCCTTAGGTTGGAGGATATTCAGGACCAAATTACTTCCATAGGGGCCATACCGAATCAAGAATTCATGGTGAGGGCCACCCTGAATGCATTTTAAGAAGAGCGGGAGACATTTGTTCAAGGCATTTTGGGCATAACTACTCTTCTAGGATGAGAAGAGATGTGGGTATCTCTTCTCCAAGAAGAGATCAGACGTTGACCAAGGCAGGGAGTAGTGGAAAAGGAGTTTGAATCAAGAAAGAGGAGGAGGAGGATGTGGCTCTGGCATCTGTGGGATAGCATGGGAAGAGGAAGAAGGACATCTCCAAGGTGAAGTGCTTCTATTGTGGGGAGATGGGTCATTATGCATCCCAATGTCCCAGGAAGAAGAATAAGGGAGAGGCTTCTACCTCCAAGGAAACTCCGGCTAAGGCAAAGAAATAAGTCGAGACTGATGATGACTGTGCCATGAGTTCTCATGCACCTCTGGAGAAGAGGTGGGGTGACATTGAGATGTAGTCAGGAGGACTATAGAAGATGAGGGGAAGAATCCTTGAGGTACCCAAACTCTTGGATCATATCCGGCTATGGGAGCCTTGAATGACAGTAGCAGGATGAAGGGTGTTGGTAGAAGCAAGATGCAATGAAGCAACAAGGAAATGCTAGAGTGCATAGGTCTGTAGTAGCACAGTGGGGGTTTGCAATAGTGTGAGAGGCACATAGGTGTTTCCAGTAGTGCGAGAGGTACACAGGTAGTTGCAGCAGTGTGAGAGGCACAAAGGTGTTTGCAACAGTGCAAGAGGCATAAAGGTGTTTGCAGAAGCACAGAGGCAACAGAGGGAGCACAAGATAGCAACAAAGGTAGCTTCAGCATCAGGTGGCTTCTGGGCTCACAAGGATGTTAGCATTTGGGTGGATCAGTTACATACTTCTCGGTAACTAAGTTGCAGTGCAACATTAGCATTGGCAGTGCTATGGGCAGCATGGCCAACATGTTGAGAGGGAGCTACAATACAAATGTAGCAGTGGGAGTGGAAGATCCATGGGAAACAATATAAGAATCAGCAGTGCAGTGGATGTAGGGTGATGAGCCTCATAAATGGGTAATTATATGGGCTCATTTTACTTCCTAACCTAGTCAAATCAACCATTCTCTTAGCTTATTATATGATTTTCTAATTATATTTATGCTTATGGAGTGAGTTGAGTTAGTTATGATGCCATGTGGTCTAACATGTGTTTAATGCATATTATTGTTGAATTTCGAGGTCAAATTCAAGGATCCAGTGGAAAAATGGTAGCAATAAAACGAATTGGACAAAGGAGAGGACTTATAGGAGGGAATTCCCATCATTTATTACTCCTCACTTCGAATTCCCCTTCATTCAGCTCAAAGTAAAAGCAGCTAAATCATGCATTAGAAGGCAGCCGAGCAAGTGGAGGATGACTGATGATTATCTCTAGTTTTGGGAACCAAGCCTCCCTGATTTTAAGGATGTTATTGGTAGCTTCATTTGTATAAGTAGAGAGGCATAGGGCCTCACTAGCATCAAATTTTTGTTGGATTTTTTCTTATGTAAACTCTTCTCCAACTTCGAGCTTATTGTTTTGTGACAATTTCATGTAACCTTGTTATTGTTTTGGAAATAAAGATGGAATCATTTTTGAGCTAGCAATTAGTTACCTCAGAGGGCTAAAGCTCTTGGGTCAGGACCCAATCCAAGTAGCCAAGCTCCTCTTTACTTGTATTTGTATGTTTTATTTCAGTTTGTAGATTAGGTTGATGTTGGATGTATTTCTTTTAATGGTTAAGAATAAGTTTCTTTTGATGATTTAGTAGTTCGCTTCCATTTGTGCTTTCTGTAGTAGGTTAAGAACTGATAAAGAGAAGATTCAAAAGTATAGCAATAGTTCCTTGGCCTCTCTTCCTCCCTTTGGGACCATGATTTGAGGCAAATACCTTCTTGTTGCCCCAAAAACATAGATTTTCCTCATTCATAGGACTTCTAGTGTTTGCAACGTTTTAGTAGGTTAATAGTCCAGCTTTGCTTTGCTTCAGATCTTCTTCATCATGCTCAATTATTTATTTGCAATAGTCTTCTTTCATGATTTCCTTTCTTGCAACATTTCTCAACTTTTCCTTTCATAGATCATAGTTTAGACTAGTTTGATGCAAAACTCTGTTTTTCTAGATGCACTCATTTCATTGCTTGTTTGATCTTATTGGTTGATTGTTAGTTCCTTTGTAGCAGATCTCTTCTTGTAGTAGGCCAAATTATCAGCCATCACATCCTCCATCTGATCCATGCCCTACAGGTCGCCCAAACCTCACCTCAATTCTACCTTATTTTCTTGCATTTTCCATAGAACTTCTTCCTCTCTCCTTGAGCAAACCCAATCATCTTCCTCTCTCTCGGTGATTCATGGTAGACCTTAGGTTCCCTAAAACCTCATTCCAACCTTCATCCACATTTTCCACCAACTCTCACACCCTCAAAATAGTGAAAACTGCTCTCGGCCTCCTCCTGTAGGCCTCATGTAGTGGCCCTATTTTCCTCTTGTAGGTTTCCTGTGTCCTCTTGTAGAATTTCCTGTAGGCTTTCTTTTAAAGGCTGAGTGTGGGAAAAGCCTCAAGAAGACCACCTAAGACCTCCTAGGACCCATCCACACCATCCTACATCCTTTCAAGTCCCAAGGCCACCCTCCAATGCCACCTATTCACTACCACATTCACACACAATAAATTACATGCATGTCAAATTCACATAAAAGTACATAAAAATCCAAACTTATTTACTTCCAGAAATAGCTTAGGTAGATGTTGTTTACTTTCTTGAGTAGGTAATGACATTCCTTTCATGGTTTTCATAGTGCTTTATGCAAAAGTAGGATTAGTTGGTTAATTAAGGTTTACTAGGTTTGTTTTACATTTCTGTCTTTCTCCTTTCTGCAGTTAGAGTAGTATCTGTAGAGTAATATTTCTCTCCTTTCATCACATATAGAGCTTCTTCTGGAATCCATAGAAGTTGGCTTGAGCTCCTAGTGATCTTGCGTCGGTTGACAAAGTGACAGCCTATAGTAAGAGCTAGTACTTGTGCATACAACACCGATGCTTCCAAGTTTGTTACGAACTGTTGGGTTGATAAGAGTAAAGTAGGTAACCCAGGAGTTGCAACATTATTGCTGCAATATTGGTGCTCACCACTTTTTGGCATCGTTTCCAGGGAAGCGTCAAAGTATTATGTGATTACTGCTTTCTTCTATTTTCTACCGCAGCATTCTGCTAATAGTTTATTTCAGCAAAAGTAGTCATTTCTCTTCAATTCTGCAAATTTCATTTAAGCAAAAGTAGACTAGTCATTCCTTTCCCTTCAGTTCTACATTTCCTTACTTTCCTCTTCAATTCTGTAAACTTCTATTCAACAAGTTCATTTTAGCTAGTTGTAATTTGTTTTTTTCAATCAATTTCAGTTTCTGCAGGTACTATCAGTGTGGGGAAAAAGAAACAAAAAAACCAACTAAAAAAGATTTCCTTTCATGCCTTGTAGGAATAGAGATAACTCAGGAAAATTTTTGCCCAACACCCCCATTGCTTCACACAACCAACCTTCTCTCTTCTTTGGCAACTGTGATCAAGAAGAACCCGTAGGTCAACAACAAGACAAATTTGAAGAACCTATAGGGGAAGAAGAAGAAGAAAACATTCCTTTGGAGCCAAGGGCTGAAAACAGAAATGCTAGGGGGAATGGAGAGAGCATATAAGGTACTTTTCCCATTCGGTAGACCAATGGGGACACCAAAATGAAGAATATAAGCCCTTTCGCCCTACCTCATTTCCATGGTCAGACTACAGAAGATCTTGACACCTTTTTGTTCGAGTTTGCTATCATCTGTCGAACCTATGACCATGCAGAAGATGAGCAAAAGTTGAAACTGTTCCCTTCTACTCTCAAGGATGCAGCACTGCGTTAGTTCATGGGATTACCTGGCAATAGAATCACAACTTGTGCTCAGATGTGGCAAGCCTTTAACAACAAGTATCAAGACTATTGTAGGTCAAAAGATACTAAAGAAGAAATTTTCCAAATGACCATAGGAAGTGATGAATCCCTGGAGGAGTATGAAGAGAGGTTCCAGCTCAGTTACAAAAGGGCCAGGTGTACACTTGACCCTAAGTCTCTAAAGATGGTCCTACTTAAGGGAATTCAGGAAGATCTTTTAGACACCCTCCATCTACTGGTCGAGGAAGACATCTACCAACTATCCTATGAGTACATAAATAATGTTTTTAGAAACCATTCTAGAGCAACCAGAAAAAAAGGTAGGGGGAGTACCTCTTCCTCTAACTCATCCATTAAAGGATAAATTACAAACATGCTGGAAGACTTCAAGAGCGAGATGCTGCAGACTCTTTCCATGAAAATGGATACCTTACATATCAAAAGGAAACAAGAAGAAGAAGGGAGGGCTTTGGCCATTTCTTGCCCTAGATGCACCAGGAGGAATCCTAGGAATGAATTCCCATTGAACTCTCTATAGAGGTTTGTTCAATTTGTGAAGAAAAAAATTCTACAAATAAGTGCCCTTCCTTACCCAAACTTAAAGCTGTATATCAAGGGGCTAAGGGAGTCACTGAACAACTCTATTACATAAATCAAAGGAGGCTGCGTGGACTTAGACCATACCAGCAGTGGATGCAAGGGATATCTCAAGCATACTACAGCCCCAACCAAGTCACTTCCATACCTTCTTGGGGCCCTCCTGCTCATCCTTCCTAGTCCACGCCTCCTCCTTGGTCCTTCACATCTCAATATCATGCCCAACTAGCTGCTCATTCATTTCAATCTAATGCTTAGCTACAACCTCAGTGGAATGCATCTCATCAGGGGTGGAGGCCCTAATACAACTCTCTTCCTGCTCTTTTACCTCCACCACCTACCCAACCACAACTGTTACCTCTTGCTCCACCAAAGAAACCCAAAATGCATGCCTAGCCAAATCTAAACCCGAACAACATACATGCTCAGCAAGTTTATAGTGGGGAACCATCATGCCCAACTTATGCTGTGGAGATTTAGGGAATTAACTTGTGATCTGGGAAAGTTATCCCAGATAGCCAACCTCCACCCAGGGAGGTTGAGGAAGATAAAGAGGAAAGTGAACCTAAAGCAATTCCACCATTTCCAGAGAGACTATCTGTGACAGTCCAGCCTACCCTAGAAGAAACTGAACTCTTGGGGGAATTGAAACATTTATGTGTGAAGATACCACTTCTCCAGGCCATAAAATATGTGCCTATCTACAATAGGTTGATCAAAGAGAAGTGCTTTAAGCATTCAAGAAGGCGCAAGAGAGATGCCCCAACCATCAATGTCATAGGACAACTGTCCAACCTGATGTTAGGGCAGGTAATCTGTCCAAAATATCTGGACCCTGGAAGCCCAGTAGTTGATGTCCACATCAATGGCACCATGCTCCCACATACCTTGATTAACATAGGAGCTGCCATTAATGTGATGACAAAGGACACAATGCTCAAACTTAACCTCCAAGGCTCCTTGAGGAAGACCACGACCTTGCTACAGCTAGCAAACTACCCCATTGTGACCCTTGAGGGGATTGTGGAAGATGTGATGGTCTCCATTGATTCTTGGGAGTACCCTGCTAATTTATTAGTTCTCCAGCCAAAGACAAAGCTCATTGGGTATCCTCTCATTCTGGGAAGACCATGGTTGGCTACCACCGATGCCTACATCAGCTTTGAGTTGGGAACATGACCATAAAGAATGGGCACATGTCCAAGCAGTTAATCCTATATCCTCTTGCCCAACCCTTGCTAGAACATGATCTACCTCTCTCGTTGGAGGAGGAAGATGAGGATGAAGTCTATTCTGCACCGCTTTGTGCATTAGAAATCGCCATGGGGGGGACAATAAGATGAGGATGATATGATTGAAAATCTAATTCAGAATCCACCACCTAGTGTATCACCATTAGAGGACATAGTAAGAGAAACCCAAAATAACCCCTCAACTGATCTCTGTGTGGCCGACTCCACTTCTCTCCGTGTTAAGAATATAGAGTTCAGCCCAGAAAGAACCTTGAAAATCAATCTATCCCTATCCATTTCCCAGGAAAAGGAACTGTGTAGCCTACTGAGAAAACACCTAGATGCCTTCGCCTGGAGTTATAAGGAGATGAAGGGAGCGCACCCTTCAATATGTACTCATAATATATACATCAAGGAGGATTGCAAGCCAGTCAGGCAACCTCAAAGGAGGATAAATCCAACACTTAAAGATATTGTTAAGGAAGAACTACAAAAATTGCTTGATGCAGGATTCATCTATCCCATGTCTGACAATGAATGGGTCTCTCCTTTGGTGCTAGTGCCAAATAAAAATGGTAAGTGGAGTATCTGTGTCGACTATCGGGAATTGAACAAAGCCGCTAAAAAGGACCATTTTCCTTTACCTTTCATAGATCAAGTGTTAGACGGTCTAGTAGGGAAAAAGTTTTTCTCTTTCCTAGATGGGTTTAGTGGGTACAATCAGATTCAAATCAGCCTGGAAGACCAAGATAAGACCACTTTCACTTGTCCTTGGGGTACCTTTGCATACCGAGTCCTTCCTTTTGGTTTGTGCAATGCTCCAGCCACTTTCCAAAGAGTGGTATTGAGTATATTTTCTAAATTAGTTCATGATGCAGTAGAGATATACATGGATGAATTTACTCCTTATGGCTTTGAATTTCAGGAAGCTTTATCTAACCTAGGAAAAGTTCTAGAAAAGTGTATTGAGATGAACCTATCCCTTAGTCTTGAAAAATGTGAATTTTTTATGACTGAAGGGACAATGTTAGGTCATGCAATATCTCAACAAGGACTGCAGGTGGACCCCAACAAAATTGCCATCATCCAAAGGGTCCCACCTCCTCAAAAGGTGAGAGATGTTAGAAGTTTCCTATGCTTAGCCGGGTATTACAAGAGATTCATTAAAGATTTCAGCAAGCTAGCCTCTCCTTTGTTTTGCCTCTTAGGCAAAGATGTAGAGTTCATATGGTCGAAAAACTGTCAAGAAGACCTAGATACATTGAAGATCAAGCTCGTGACTGCCCCAATTTGGGGACGCCCAAATTGGGCCCTACCTTTCCACATTCAAAGAGATGCCTCGAACAAAGAAATAGGGGCAACCTTAGGACAAATTGATGAAAAGTTACCTTATGCCATATACTTTATAAGCAAAAACTTGTCGAAGGCAGAGTTAAATTATACAATGACCGAGAAGGAACTCCTAGCTGTCGTGCATTCCTTAAACAAATTCAGACATTATATCACAAGCTATCAACCCTTTATGCACACTAATCATGCTGCAATTAGATATTTAATGAACAAACCATATGTAAATGCTCGCATTATTAGATGGTTTCTTTTACTGCAGCAGTTTGATTTGACCATTATTGATAAGCTTGGTAAAGAAAATGTTGTTGCTTATTTTTTTTCTAGAGTAAATTTGCTTGCAGGTGAAGAAGGAATGGTGGATGACCAAATTCCAGATGAACATCTGTTTGCTATCTCAGTACTCTCTCCATGGTTTGCTAATATAGCAAACTACTTTGTTTCAACATAGTTCCCACCACACCTGTCCTCAAAAGAGAAGAGCAAGATAGTAAGGAAAAGCACCCCTTTCACCTGGATTGGGGGCAATCTCTTCAATCTTGGCCCAGATCAAATCTTTAGAAGATGTGTTAGGGAGGAGGAAGTCTTTGACATCCTCCTGACCTGTCATGATGGGCCTTGTGGAGGTCATTTTGCAGCAAAAAGAACTGCCTTCAAGATATTGCAAGCAGGCTACTACTAGCTCACTCTTCATCAGGATGTGAGGAGATATATCAGCCAGTGTGATCGGTGTCAGAGGATGGGGAAATCTACTCCAAAGGATGAGATGCTCATGCAACCTCAAGTGACTTTTAAGCCATTTGAGAAGTGGGGCATGGACTTTGTGGTTCCTATCAACCCTCCTTCAAAGTAGAAACAATACATCATTGTGTGCATCGATTACCTGACAAAGTGGGCGGAGACAAAAGCAATCAAAGTAGCGACAGAGGAAAAAGTAGTTGAGTTTTTGAGAGAAAACATATTCTACAAGTTCGGGTATCCGAGAGATTTGGTCACAGATCTAGGCAGTTAGTTCACTTCCAATCTGATTGAAGACCTTCTCACACATCATAGAATCAAGCACATGACTTCCACCCCTTACCATCCACAAGCCAATGGGTAGGCAAAGGTCACTAACAGAGCATTGGAAGGTATCCTGACCAAGGTAGTGAGTAGTAGTAGAAAACATTGGGCGGACAGATTAGTTGAGGCCACTTGGGCCTACAACACAACATGGAAGACCACCACAGGGTTCACACCCTATGAACTAGTCTATGGGAAGAAGGCTTTGTTGTCAATAGAATTTGAATTCAATACCCTAAGGATGGCAGCTCAGTTGGACCTAGACCTCGGCCATGCAGAGAAAGAAAAATTACTTTAGCTCAATGGATTGGATGAACACATATTATAGGCCCTTTTCCATATAGAGGTAGTTCAACTTCAAAGAAAGATATGGCATGACAAAAATATCAAAGAGAAGCAATTCCAAGAGGGAGATTGGGCACTACTCTATGATTCAAGATACAAATATTTCAAAGGCAAGCTGAGGAAAATATGGCTGGGAACCTACACTATGGAGAAATGCAATGTTAATGGTTTAGTTCTGATCAGAACCATTAATGATGAAGCCTTCCCCATGCTTGTCAATGGAAACCGGTTGAAAGTCTACAAAAAACCCCTCTCCAAGTGAGAGTTCATTGAAGATTTGAATAAGACAGTGATGGTAGTGGAGCATGTCTTAGCCTCCACTTAACCCACTCATTGAAGAAAAATAAATTTAAAGAGAAATAAAAAATAAGGACTCAAGTGAAAACCTCCATGAGGCACTTGAGTCCCATCATTGGGTTGAAAACCTCTTCTAAGGTGGCCCAGTGATGTTAAAAAAAAAAAATAAGAGAAAAAAAGAATAAGATCCCTAGGTGAAAACCTCCCTTGGAGGCGCCTAGGGAAGGCAATTAGGGTGAAAACCTCCCTGAGGTGCCCTGGTTGTTTTCAAAAAAAAAAGGGAAAAAAGGGAAAAGAAAAATGAATTTTCATTTGCATTGCAGGTTTGCAGGAGGAATACAGGAAGCAGAAGAAGGTGCCAAGTGAACCCTAACATCCACACCAGCACCTATCCTATCTTCTCCACACTTTTCTCCATCATTTTTGGCATTTCTTTCACCCCACTATACTTCTTTTTCAAAAACTGTGTTTTCTACAAGAGGCTCCTGTAGGAATTACAGAGAGCCAGAAATGGATATAAAAGGCAGTTTGAGGGGCA
Organism: Pinus taeda; assembly: GCA_000404065.3. Lineage (NCBI taxonomy): Eukaryota > Viridiplantae > Streptophyta > Pinopsida > Pinales > Pinaceae > Pinus > Pinus taeda. Next base: position 138,533 of record APFE030394916.1, read on the forward strand.
GGGAAGCTTCATGAAGAACCTATAAACCCTCCCACAGTCTTCAAACCTCCTTGCCATCATTTCCAAGCCTGCATCACACCCCAAGCATCATTCTTCTTCCTGTCCAAGAAAAACACATAAAAAACAGTATTTCAGGAAAAGAAAAAACAAAAAATAAGAGAGGAAGTAGCAACATCCACCTCACCTGAAGCCTACCTACTACCTCTCCATCTCTATCTACACCTCTGGCATCATCCTCAAAGCTCCAAGCACAAAAATAAGTTGAAGTTTCAAGGGGATAAATAGCTCTAGGAGCTCCTGTAGGAATTCCTGTAGCAGCGGATCCTATCAAAAACTAGCACCAGCAGCAGGAGAATGCACACATGAAGGTTGAGAAGGCACCTGAAGCTCAAACCTAGCTAGAGAAGAACCTGAACAAGACACAACCACACATAAGCAAGTAGACAACATGCATCAAAATAAATAAAGGCATGCAACACAAAGAGAGCCATAGTACCTCACAACAAATACATTCGGATCACAGGTAAGTAACTAACCTACTCCTTTGTTTGCATTTATGTAATTAGAAGTCATGCAAAAGAAATGAGATGGTTGAGGTTGAATGAGGGAAAGGTGGCCAGTTAACTTGGCCACCTTCATCTAGTTGACTCCACTCATCCGAGATGTCACCCACATTCCTCTGTTTCTCCATTTTTTTTCAAAATTCATTATCTCCACCTCCATATTTGGTTTTCCAAAAAGAGTATAGACAATATGACAGGAGGTTTTATGAGAAAGGAGTCCACTAACTCCACTAGGCTCCATGCACATCCACAAGTGGTGGACATATTCACAAGGGCAAATTGGATGAATTTCTTAGAGAAATTCTGAGAGTTTGATGAGGAGATTGCCCAAGAATTTTCCCTCTCTTTGGTCCCTCACACTAGAACACATGCGAATATCACCTTTAGAGGTCATTCCATGGAGATAACCCCTGAATTTATTAGTTGGGTCACTACCCTTCCTCTTGGGCTGCTTTGGAGTAAGGATGAGAAACCAATTGGCCAGGTTGCCAAGAAAAACATTTTCCAAAACAATGAAGCCCATGTAGAGGATAAAAATGGCATTAGAAGGGATAGCATACCATATCCTTGGGATGAGGTTAGCTATCAAATAATCAATACATTTCCTGTGAGGGGAGGTACAACATTATATATGGTTATCACTTTAGAATCCTCCATGAATTAAGGTATGGCATGGACACTCTAACACCTCAAAATCTCAACATCCCCTACTTCCTCCTGCAGTCCCTCATTGACTCTAGCACTAAGGTTCAAGCAGGGAATTTAGAGTAGCTATCTCACCATGGGTTAATCAAAATCTTAGTGGAAGAATCCCTCCATACATTTACACTCCCTATAACATGGGAAGTCTTCCGAAA
>APFE030394916.1:140482-212429 GCA_000404065.3 Pinus taeda
AAATAGTCCTACAAGAGGCTCAGACAGTTCTACAGGAGACACTGTCAAAACTACAAGAGACCCAAAATCTTGAGAAAAAGATGGAAGGATAGCCACAGGTAAAGGAGGAAGCAACAGAGCTACAATAACCTAATCCCCAACCTAGTCTTACCTCCTATTACAATCTACTTGAGGGAGGAAGGATAATCCCACAAAAAATTGCAATTCCACTATTCTTTGAATTAGAGAAAGAAAGAATAAGAACACATAGGTGGATGAAAATAGCCAAATCTAAAGGAGTTGAGGATATTGGCTATATGGAAAACAAACTTAGAGAAATGGGCAGAGAGTTGAGTGCTCTCAGAGATAGGAAAGCAATTACAAGAAACCACCTTGAAACTGAAAATGAATTGTTAAGGAGACAACTGCAAGAGAAAGAGACTCAGCTGGCATGCATGACCAGCTTATCCATGGAGGCATCGCAATGTATAACACCAACAAAATTCTATGCCCTATATCTCAAGGACCAATGGTTACAATTCCAGATAAAGACTATGGCACAAAGAGGCACAATGCCTTTCCAATATTACATGCAGTTTATGGATATTTGTGACCAAAGCACATTAGAGGATAAGGCAAAGATGGCAGAATTCTACCTACATAACATGGCCCTCACATACATGAATGCGTGGGACCCCAATGCTAAGCTGGGGGGCCTACAACTAATGGCTATGGCCTCATGGATGAACCATAAAGAGTTGAGGGCAACAGAAATAAAAAGATTGATGATAAAAGAGTAGAATGAGCCATTAATGATAAGAGATGAGCCATCAGATCCCATGGCACTCATCAGAACACACAACCTACTTTCCAATGATCCTCAGATTGCCCCTAGATATCTAAATGATCAGGCACAAGCCATTGCACACTTTGAGGATATGCAAAGGCTACTTGGGGATGACTGTGTGCATGCATGCATGAGGAGATGGAACATCTTATCACATAGTTTACAGATCAAGGAATACCATTCCCCCATGAGGTTGAAGGAGGCATTAAGAAGAGTGCCAATGTACAAGCGCTCCATGCAGAGTCTGAAGGTCAACTGGATTGGCTTCAAACCGAGTCCCCCAATGTTGTTAGGCATGCTAGAAGGTAGAAGGGAAGAAGAAGAGGAGGAGTAGAGGGAAGAGATAGATAGGAAGGTAGCATTCAATGACAAAGAAGAGCAGACCATATCAGAAGCCTAGGATGCTAGGGAGGCCACTAGGGCCATAAAAAATGAAGAGATAGACTAAGTTGCTCAAAGGATGAGAAACAACTTCAGTAGGGGGGTGATGATGAGCCTAATAAATGGGTAATTATATGGGCTCATTTTACCTCCCAACCTAGTCAAATCAACCATTCTCTTAGCTTATTATATGATTTTCTGATTATATTTATGCTTATGGAGTGAGTTGAGTTAGTTATAATGCCATGTGGTCTAACATGTGTTCAATGTAGATTATTGTTGAATTTTGAGGTCAAAGTCAAGGATCCAGTGGACAAATGGCAGCACTAACTTGAAGTGGACAAAGGAGAGGACTTATAGGATGGAATCCCCCTCATTTATTACTCCTCACTTAGAATTCCCCTTCATTCATCTCGAAGTACAAGCAGCCGAATCATGCACTAGAAGGCAGTCGAGCAAGTGGAGGATGACTGATGCTTAGCTCGAGTTTTGGGAGCCAAGCCTCCCTGATTTTAAGGAAGCTATTGGTAGCTTCATTTGTATAAGTAAAGAGGCCTAGGGCTTCACTAGGGTCAGATTTTTGTTGGATTTTTGCTTATGTAAACTCTGCTCCAACTTCGAGCTTATTATTTTGTGACAGTTTCATGTAACCTTGTTATTGTTTTGGAAATAAAGATGGAATCCTTTTTGAGCTAGCACTGAGTTACATCAAAGGGCTGAAGCTCTTGGGTTAGGGCCCAATACAAGTATCCAAGCTCCTCTTTACTTGTATTTGTATGTTTTATTTCAGTTTGTAGATTAGGTTTCTGTTGGATGTATTTCTTTTAATGGTTAAGAATAGGTTGCTTTTGATGATTTAGTAGTTTGCTTCCATTTGTGCTTTTTGTAGCAGGTTAAGAAGTGATAAATAGAAGATTCAAAAGGCTAGTAATAGTTCCTTGGCCTCTCTTCCTCCCTTTGGGACCATGATTTGAGGCAAAGACCCTCTTACTGCCCCAAAAACACAGATTTTCTAGGACTTCTTGTGTTTGCAGCTTTTTAGTAGGTTAATAGTCCATCTTTGCTTTGCTTAAGATATTCTTCATCATGCTAACTTCTTTATTTGCAATAGTATTCTTTCATGCTTTCCTTTCTTGCAACATTTCTCAACATTTCCTTTCATAGATCATAGTTTAGACTAGATTGATGCAAAAATCTGTTTTTCTAGATGCACTCATTTCATTGCTTGTTTTATCTTATTGGTTGACTGTCAGTTCCTTTGAAAAATATATCTTCTTGAAGTAGGCCAGCTTATCAGCCATCACATCCTCCATTTGATCCATGCCCTACAGGTTTCCCAATCCTCACCTCAATTCTGCCTTAGTTTCTTGCATTTTCCATAGTACTTCTTCCTCTCTCCTTGAGCAAACCCAATCATCTTCCTCTCTCCCAATGATTCATGGTATACCTTATGTGCCCTAACACCTAATTCCAGCCTTCATCCACCTTTTCCACCCACTCTCACACCCTCAAAATAGTGAAAACTGCTCTCGGCCTCCTCCTGTAGGCCTCTTGTAGTGGCCCTGTTTTCCTCCTATAGGTTTCTTGTGTCCTCCTGTAGATTTTCCTGTAGGCTTTCTTTTGAAGGCCGAGTGTGGGAAAAACCTCCAGAAGGCCACTTGAGACCTCCTAGGACCCATCCACACCATCCTACATCCTCTCAAGTCCCAAAGTCACCCTCCAGCGCCACCTATTTGCTGCCACATTCACACACAATAAATTACATGCATGTCAAATTTACATAAAAATACATAAAAATCCAAAAAGATGTTTTTTTATTATTTACTTCCAGAAATAGCTTAGGTATATGTTTTTTACTTCCTTGAGTAGGTAATGGCATTCCTTTCATGGTTTTCATAGTGCTTTCTGCAAAAGTAGGATTAGTTGGTTAATTAGGGTTTACTAGGTTTGCTTTACATTTCAGTATTTCTCCTTTCTGCAGTTAGAGTAGCATCTGTAGAGTAACCTTTCTCTCCTTTCATCAGATATAGAGCTTCTTCTAGAATTCATAGAAGTTGGCTTGAGCTCCTAGTGATCTTGCACCGACTGACCAAGTGACAACCTGCAGTAAGAGCTAGTACTTGTGCATACATCACCAACGCTTCCAAGTTTGTTACGAACTACCGGGTTGATAAGAGTAAAGTAGGCAGCCTAGGAGTTGCAACATTATTGCTGCAATACTAGTGCTCACCATAGGGCAACAAGCCCAGCATTAACACAGGTACCGATGCTGGAGGATCAGTGTGATATTTAGTGGTGGGGCATTATTAGAGCACATTCCTCGCTAAGAGGGAGTGATTATTTGTGGTAGCATCAGATGTGATCTAGCCATGAAAATTGGTGGAGAGACTAAAGCACTTGAGATATCCAAGACCCAGAAATGGTTTTAGGAAATTCCACCCGGTTAGAGAGATATTAAAATAATTAATATTTTTAATGGGATTCCTAAGTCTAAACTTAGGAAAATTAAAATATTAATGGGTATTAATATAAAATTGGGTGAGAATGTTCTAAATGAAATGGATGAAGCCAAATCTAATCTTAACCATTTATTAGAGACTTAATCTCGACCATTGAATACCCAATAGGAAAAGTATAAGAGGAGGCTTGAGGGTCAGTTGGAGACACATCAAGATTGATCAATCAGTTCGATTTTCTAGAATGGGGTTTGCTGAGAAAATTTGAACAAGTGATATGTTGCAGCAAGGGGCAGTGAGTACATAGCAGAGAGGTAGAGATAATGCCTAAGCGTCAGCACAATGATTGAAGAGACTGATGCAGAGGCAGCCAGAGCTACGCAAAGGCTAGCAAGGCTGACACAGAGCCTTAGAGAAGCGTCAGAAGAATTTTCATGGGGAAGACTAGCTGAATATCTATTTCTGAGAAGAGGTATTACTGTCGTGTAACAATATCTGATGGGTGAGCCAACTTGGCACCCTAGTTGCACTCAAGAAATCTGCATAATAATAAAACCTTGAAAACTGCTGCATCGGTTTTCCCGCATTGGATTTTTTGGGGACGATTGTCCAAAAATAACGGCGTCCCTTGTGTTTTTGTCCAGTATTTCAGTTGTTGATCTGTATATGAGTTAAGGTTGCATTTGTGTTTATTTTCAGTATCTATATGTATAAATAACTTGTTAATGGAATAAAAAAGTATGTGAAATAAACCAGATAATGTAGTAGGGGTTTCTAACGTGTTAGACTTAGAAATTTCAAAAATGCCAACTGTCGTTTCAATGACGAAAACATCTAGCCCGCCCATAGTATGTCCCTCCCAATACACTCTCCATCAACATCATCTGCCCTCAATTGATATGGTGGAAGGAATGGCTATCATGGGTTCATAGCACCGCTATGGTTATAGCTCGTGTCTTTGACTCTCCAAGTCATTCATATGTATGGTTGTTCCATTTGCATGAATCCCTGGTAGAAATTGATGATCAACAAACTCATCCATATGCATCCCATGAGGCAAAACTAGATGTATCTTCCCTACCACCCCCAAGCGGGGCAGTCTTGTTAGAAAATATATGTCTTGGATCATGATCTTGATCCTGTGCCCTTATACTACAAAGGCCTCCTGATCTGGGTCCCAGTAACTCAATATCCTCGACAAAAAGGGTTCAACAACTCTCATCACGGGGATCTCTAAGAACTTCAACGCGCCATATCGTGCTAACATCCCTCTCATTGCTTGATTTCCTTGAATCTGAGCACAAAGGGACTCCAAATCTCATTCTCACCATGATGTATTTAACTCTGCCATACCTACAAAATACAATTATGCTTTCTCAGTCAAGATTCAAAGGCATTCATGTCCAGAACTTAGCTTTAGCTTCCAGTAGACCACTAGTCCTACCCATCCTCTCAGCTAGAACACAGTTTTTGCCCTCAAAACTACATTGTACGCACTTGTGGGCCCCATTTTTGTGCTCCAAAGCATAGATCAAGCCCCCAAAAGTGCGTTGTGACTGTGAGGATGAAAAGGGGTCCCCCATAGAGAGTTGAAGCTCTAATATGAAAATCTAATCCACCAAAAATGATGAGTAAGGTTAGGCCACCTACCTCCAACTTGCAGATCCTGATTCTGACGGCTAATTTTTCCGCTACGATCTCCACAATACTTAGGGCCTTCTTCTCCTCTCCAAATTCTCCACAAGTCACTATGCAAATAAATTGGATTTGGAGGCAAAATGCCCTTTTATAGGAAAAACCCTAGTTTTTGCGTCACCCATTGTGACCAAACCGCAGCTCCATTTGATGAACTATTAGCACTGTTGGAAAGCCCTCACGAAGTTGTAAAATGGGTCTCTCTTTGTTTTTGGTGATTTGACAATTCATCGGGAATTCATTTTTTCCATGAGGTCTCACTTTGCTACCTCTTCAAACCAAATTTCTTCATTTGAACCACTCGTACTATTGTACCACTTTACCTTTGCATTAGTTGACTCACGTGTCTATTTTTCATGAGTAACCATCATTCACTCATGTTTCATGGTCCCCTCTAAGCCTCTCCCACGTGGCAACATCATTGAATCACCCTTGTTCAGAGCATTAGAGATGAGTCACCCTTGTCTTTATGGAGTATGTTTTGCGTCCCCTTGTGTCCAGTTACAATATTTCATACATCATTATGTCGCATCCCTCCCATTTTACTCATCTTTGGCCTCCATCTGTACTGCTCCGTCTTTTCCGAACCCCCGTGACCATCCCCTTAGATATTGAGTCAGTCGCTGCCAGGTTAACAACCCTTATTATTATGCTCTTACATGGGAACTCATCTGTCTGCCACCCATATTGTTTCCTTCCATCATCATCCCTAGTGTCAGTCCATCAGTCACTCTACTACGATCCCTCACGCTTTTGTTAAGGATTCCTCATTGCCTTAACTATGGCGTGGCTTCTTCTATTTACCTCAACAAATTTATTACATAAGAATGGTCTAGAGGGAGGTGTACCTTGGTTTCAACTTCCATATTTATTTACTGCCCCAGATTAAGCAAAGGGACTCATTATTTCCATTTTACTTGGTTGTTTCTCACGTTCTCGACATCAGCTCCTTATTGCATGATTGAGATTCATACACTTGACGATTCGGTGATCCAGACGATTGTTCTAGTGATTCTCGGGTGTTTGTGAGATGTTCTAGACCTCATGAGGGGTTGGCCCTTCAAGTATCCCCCCCACATGCCCGATGATCACAAATGTTGATCCAACCTCAGATGGATTTTCGCAGATGTGATGGGTTCGGTTTTAGACGATTACAACGCCCACAAAACGCATGTCTTCTTCAGACGATCCATTCATATCTTCAGAGCCCTTTCTTGTTCAACAAGGCTTCTTTGATTATGATCCCCAACACCATGTCAACTTGAGGGGCATTATGTCTCATTTACTCAGATGTTATTGTTTTTAGTCCTGGCCTATGTTTTCTTTTATACTAAACATAGATCCATCTTGTCATTAAATTTATCAAGCAGTAAGGGATAAATAAATCTATGCAAAAATATCTTGATGTTGAAGTTACATAAACTATATAAATGTGTACATCCCATGAAACGCGACCCTTGATATTTTAAATATGGGGATAGAAAGAAAATCAACATTTGAAAAGGGTTGTAAGTGAATATGATGTGGATATTGAAACTATTTCCTACTAAGTAGTGTGCATTCTGTTGTATCGAAATAATCTATTGTTAATCATTTTCTTCCATGAAAAAAAATATCCCACTGTCTAACTCGTAGGAAAAAGTAAGATATTTTTTAGGGCTTAAGGCTATACAACAACAAGGCTCTAAGAAATTACAACAATATGCTCAATATGAGCTCAACACGTCGCATGCGAGAGTTGAACTTGGGTGGGTAGGATAAAAAATCATTCCTCCCAATCGACAATGTGTTCATCATTGTTGATATTTATTAGGCTATAATGGTAATTCTTGAACTTTAATACATTTGTATTGATGTGAATAGACTTATGAAACATTACAAAAATTACCATTCATCTTCCAAGGTCGGTTCCTAATCTAACTATTTTGATTTCTCATATTTACATATTTATAAGATATTCACCAAAAACCAAAGCATTAGGGGTCTAACATTCCCCCCTTAATTCAAATGAATGTTAGTGAACCCAAGCATCATTTAAAATTTTCAAACTTTTCTCTTCTAAATGCTTTGGTAAAGAGGTTTGCAATTTTCTCATTTGTGGAACAATGTCATAGATAAATAGCCTTGGCCTCTACATGATCTTGAATCAAATGATACTTTGTGTTGATAAGTTTGGTTTGATTGTGGAATTTAGGATTCTTTACCAAATTGATTGTGAAAGTACTATAAATAAGAAAAGAAGTATATTTCACTTGTATCTCCTTCAAATCTTTAGGAATTTCCCGAGTCACACAATCTACTTTGTTGCTTTTGCAACTGCCACATGTTTTGCTTCTATCATGGAATTTATTAGCACTGACTATTTGCATGACCTCTTGGAGACAGTTTTTGATCAAGACTCAATATAACCTAAAGTTGACAATCCATTTTCTTTGTTTCCATCAAATTTTGAATTAGAATATCCAATCAAGTGGAAGTTATCCACTTATGAATATTTGAGTCCAAAGACTTGAGTTCCTTTCAAGTACTTTAGAAGTCTTTTTGTGACAAATGAACGTCCTTTACAAGGTTTTTTCATAATTATGGAAATACTTTCGATAGAAAATGATATATCTAGTCTGGTAGTGGTGAGGTAGATAATAATTCCTACAAGCTATTTGTACTTGGTTGCATCCCCAAGTTCATTCCCTTCTTTTGAAGTGGATTTCAAATTCTATTCCATTGGAATGCATAAAGGATTGCATTCATCCACACCAAAATTTTGCAACAATTCTCTAATGTATTTGTTTTGAATGAGGAATATATACTTTGGATATTGAGTCACTTTAATGTTGACGTAGTGATGAAGATGTCCCAAATATGTCATCTCAAATCCTTTCTTCAATTCTTTCTTTATGGATGTAATATATCTTTCAATGTTCCCTGTTATCAATAGATCATCTACATATACCATAATATTTTTGAATTTTCTTGAAAAATAGAGCTGCATCATCAAGATTGAAGTGTTTCAAATTTAATTTCAGAAGATTTTCTGTTAACTTTTCATACCAAGCTTGCAGTGCTTGTTTTAGGCCATTGAAGGATTTGATGAGTTTTCATACTTTCTGTTCTTGTCCCTTCACAACAAAACCTTTTGAATGATACAAGAACACATTTTGTTTCAAGTCTCTATTTAATAAAGAAATCTTCACATCCATTTGTTGAAATTTCCATCCACTTTGATCTGTGAAGGAGAACAAAGTTTGGATGATGGCCTATTTGCTTTGGGGGAAGAAGTCTCCTCATAATCAACACCTTCTTTTTGTGCAAATCCTTTTTCCATGAGCCTTGGTTTGTGCTTTTTAAGTAAGCCCTCTAATTTATACTTGTTCTTGTAGACTCACTTGCAACCATTTGGTTTGGTTCCAAATGGAGGGTCCACCAACTTCCATGTTCCATTCTCTATGTGAGAATCATAAGCCTTCTTCATTGCTTCTTTCCATTAATCATGAGAAGTAATTTCTTTAAAGAAAGTTGGTTCAAAGTTAGTAGATAAATTCAATTCACAATCATATGAAACATCCATATAATCAACTGAATAAGAATTATCTATATCTCCATCTTGTCTAGTGGAACTTCTGGTTCCTACCTTTATGATCTCATTATGATGAACACTTTCAAGGGCTTTGGTGAGCCATTTTGGGGGACCTTTATGAGGTGATCCAGGTTTTTCTGCTAATTGAGATGAGGCTATATCAAGATTTAGCCTTCCAATCCTCTCAATCACATCATTCAAAGGGTCTTCCTGATATGAAGAAATGGATGGAAATTCATGAGTGGGAGGAAATTATTTAGATGGAGATTCCATAGATTGATCCAAGAAAGGGATCCCCCTTTCAAGACATGGAATCTCATTATGAAATTCATGAGAGGTTTTCGAATGATTGAATCTATCCAATGATAATTATGCCACTCAAAAGTCTTGTAGGTCTTGTTAGTATTGAAATATTAAAGAAACATCGCATAGACAAAACAAACTTCTTCACCTCATTGTAAAGATGATATGCCATGGTGGTATGTGAATACCCTAAGAAGATGTATTTTGGACTCCTTGCATCAAGATTACTTCCTAGTTCCTTAGGAATCAAAGCATAGTAGGTGGAACCAAATATCTCAAGATTCCTTAGCGAAGGAATGTGGCCATACCACATTTCATAAGAAGTATTATTTTTAGGAGTAGGAGATGGACTTCTATTTTGACATATACTGCACATTGAAACATATTTAAGATTGTCTTTTTCATTCTTTCAGCTACACCATTTTGTTGAATATTCTATGGAATAATAGTTTGATTTTGAATCCCATGTTGGAGAAGATAGTTTTCAAATTCATTAGAATTATATTCTTTCCATTATCAGTACAAGGGGCGCCAATATGTTATTGTGCATAATTTTCAATCCATTCATGAAAATTTCTGAAAGTTTCAAAAGATTTTGATTTTCTTCTCAACAAGTATACCCAACACATCCTAGTGTAATCATATATAACGTTCATCATCTATCTATTTTCATTTGCAGAAGGAACAAACAAAGGGCCACAAAAATCATAATGAATCAATGCAAGTTTTCTACATCATCTAGAAGTAGAATCATGAAATGGTTGTTTGCTATGTTTTATTAGGATACAAGCGTCAATTTGCTTTAGTTTCTTAGGAATAGTTGGTGAATTAGAAACACCATTCTTTTTTAGTGAATGAAAATTTTCATAATTAAGATGTCAAAATCTTGCATTCCATAGAAGAATGGATGGAAATGTACCTTCATTTTAATGATAAAGATATGCAGAGTTCTATGCACAAGAAAATGTTCCTTGCATTTTCAAGAATATATCCTCATATACTTCGATCATGAAAAATGTGTTTTTAGATGCTTTCCTTAAATCTACTTTACCATGAAACATATTAATAGAGTGGCCTTGATAGTGAATGTGAATAAAAGAAAACATATTTCTTCGCAACTCTGGAAGGTAGTGTACATCATGTAGAATAAAATTGGGAAGTCCAAGAAGTTTAAGCCTGATGGTGACAAGTCCTAAGGGCTTGAGACTTGAATTTATCCGTAAACTACCATGGATATTCCATTGGATAATTCATCATAATAAATATGATAAAAATATATTTAAAAATCTGAAATCTACACTATTAGGGTTTTATTTTTCTTTAGATTTCTAGATATGTAGATTACAGTTAATTACATATGCAAGAAAATTAAAATTATGTATAAAATAGCTAAAAGTGAAATAAAAATTCACAAATCATGATTGACAAAAGATATGACCTAGGAAACCCTTTCGGGAGAAAACCTAGATGGAAGATGAGGTTTCTATGCCCTCTTTCTATGAATAGGAAATGGTTGCGAGTACAAATAAGTATGTCTTGCGGCATGTAGACTACTACAATGCACAAATCCTCTTTGTGTTATTTACTTCCTATCCCTCTTGGCTATTTCTTTGTCATTTATGGAACAAATGCACTCGTAAAGAATGGAACCCATTTTCATCCTATTGGCTTGGTTAACACAACTCGATAACCTACTAGTGGTTAGGTTTGACTACCTCAAATGTTAACCAGAGTTACTGTTGTCACTCATTATTGTCACTCACAACATTGTGGGTTTCAATTGGTCAAGGTGGCCCAAGAGAAGTGAAGTTTGGAGCCACTTTCCCAGGCCACAAAATATCTCAGAGATTAATTAGACCCTCTCCATTGCCTAGTTCTCGGAAAGAGATTTCCAATGGTATATAGAAGTTCAAGAATGGAATTTTGGATCAGAAGTTAGAGCATGTTGAAGATCACACTTGGAAAGCCTTGAAAACCAAGAAAATGACTATGAGGGAAAATATCACATACCGGGGGCCCCGGGCACAATAAGCCCTACACATCCCAATATTGCATATCGGTATCCCCGTAGTCTCGCACATCAGCTTATTAGACATATCGATGGGCCCTGTGACTTCATAGGCTTATCGACAATCAACGGCAGGAAAATCTCGCATCCTGCAGTCCTGCATGGTCCCCATAATACCAATGGGCCATTCTTAAGGAATTGCAGGGGGGGGATACATCGATTGTTTTAATAGTGGGGGAGGGGACGATTTCATTTTACAAAGGAAATTTACACAAAAACAAGGATGAGCGAGTCCTTTATCTCTCCTCCATTTGGCAGTACTATTTATCGGAGGTTGAGGCCCCAGGCACAGTGAATCCCACATCTCGGTCACCCTGCAGTCTCGCAGTCACAACACTCCTATAGGTCCCGCATCCCATGTCTCGACAACCCCACAGTCCCGCATCTCGCACATGGTCCCGATGAACAATTGTCAGATACCTCGTAGTCCCGCAATCACAACAGTCCTGCATCCTACATCCCACATGGCCCCTGCAATACCTGATGGGCCATCCTTAAGGAATTGTGGGGTGGAGAATTACTGATAAATTTGGGTCTTAGTGTTAAAGCGTCGGTTGGTAGAAAACCAAATACAAAGGAAAAGCATGGTAAAACCAAGGCCATGCAAGCCTTTTACTCTCTCTCCTCCAGGGAGCCACGTGGAGACATATGATTGGTCCTCAGAGCTGACATGGTAGCTGATGTCATCAATGATGTGGTAGTATGGATGCTGACATGGCAGTACGGGTGGACACATGGCAAATAGTTTCAACATTTTCAGGGGTCTTATAGGTGCATTTCCAAGTGACACGTGTCACCACTCATAGGGTGAAATGTGGCAATGATTATGTCATTCCACATATCGGTGATCACAACTACCTAGGGGAGAAACTTAAGAAAAAGTACATTCAACATTGGAATGCGAGATTCTAAGTAACAAAGAAAAAGGACCCCGGATGCAATAAGTTATTGCGATCTATTTGATAAGGCCTTCACGTCCAAGATATCGGACGATGTGGTGTAAGGTCTATCAAAGGTGTTTCAAGTTACAAAGGAAAATGCCCTTGAGAAACAGTTGAAAGACTTAGCGCATTTTTTGGTTGCAACTATAGGCATGTAGGCTTATGAGTGAGGTTGGAGGGTTTCATCTGCACACACGTACACTATCTCTGTGCGGTCGTAAACTAGGGTTTTATTTTTCAATTGGCTGCAAAATTTTACACTACAAATAGTGATAGTTGACCACATGCTTCTGAATCATGGTTTTGATTATTAGCATGGTTGGGTTCATTTATTAGATGTTTATTAGTTGATTTTGTTGCATATTTTTATGGTTGAAGATATGGATCATTGTACTCTCTCTTTGCTGAACATTTTATGAAAATCTAATAAGAAGAATAATTTGAAAGGGTTTTCCTTGGTCTTCGACCAATCTTGGTGTCTTTATGTGTGAATGATTTTATTCTATTATTCCTTTATGTTACACTGCATTGATGATGATATTGTTCTTTCTATTAATTGCATATGTTGCTGAATAATATGGTAAAACTAAATTATGATGTTGTGGGTGAATTTAATATGTAAATGAAGAAATGCAATTATCTAAAGAAAAAAACATTATATCCCTAAGAAAACTTAACATGGTATTAGAGATGGGATGAAGAAAAGTCAATAAGATCACCTTCATGAAGATACCTTTGACACAAAGAAGATGGAGGAGACCTAAAATAATACTACAGTTTGAAGGAAACCCTGGGGAATCTGGTTATTGGGGTTTGATGGATATTATGAGGTTAGGGTTTGGAAATAACCCTGGATTATGACAAAGATTTGAGATACACAACCTAGAAACACAAGCATGATCAGTGTGAAGATGTTCTAGAACTTGTGACAAGCTTGACATAGCACTACATGGGATAGTCTCAATTAGCCTTGGCTGTTGATGAATTTGGTTAAAATATAACGAGGCAAAAATGTTATATGGAAAATGGATAGTCATGAATCTTGAAGGCTGATTCAAGAGGGATATGATTGCCTCTCATTGAAGATAAGTACTTTTTCTATTTATGTTACTTCTTCATGTCTTTACTTTGTTTAGATTTATTGATTTGATCATTGATTATACTTCCCACATGTATATTTGAGTATTTGGATACTTCTAACCTTCTGATGAGATGTGATAAGTGGATCCTTCTTAAGGATTATTTGAGGTGCATGAAAACATAGCTAGTGCAGGAAGAGAAGAGCTATAGTTTCCCATGACAAGTGAGTGATGTAAACTGCAAAGGTATCTTAATGTTGTAAGGTATGATTGGAATATCCCCTTCATGAATGACTCATGCATGCATATGAAAGTAAGTTTGATTCATGGTACATATGATGAGTTGGTGCACTTGTTATTGGACACCTATCTTACATTCTATCAAGTCATAGTAAAGCTACCTAGAAACATTGTTTTTTGATATATGGTAACTTGATACTACTTGTGATAAGCATGATAACCCTAATGATAAAAGTGTAACAACAAGATGGATACTCAAGATATTCTTGTAGACATTTTTTTGATAAATCTTAGAAAATATGAATGGATGCCTTGACTTGATGTAGATCCTTGAAGTATGATGATACACTAGTCAACTACCCTAATTATATGACACTAATCCTTGATGAAAATGTGATGTCATATTCATATGTGATGAGAAAGTAGTTGATGATAACATGTTATGACCATGATGAATATATGTTTTAGAACTTAATATAGTTTGATTTCATAACCTGATAGGTTTATTGATGCATGACAACATTATGATAGATAGGTTGATGACTTGAAAGATTATGACTAAAGTGACTTCCCATTCAGAGGGAGAAACTCTCCATGATATCTCTACACCTATTATTAATTATATAAAAATGAATATAAGACACTTGAAAATTGGAGGAAGGATTTTGGACATGAATAAACATATGATGTTGTGGAAAAAGGTTTTGGAAGGTTTTGATTTTAAGAAGGGTTCTCCTAGTATAAGCCCCAACCACATGAAGAGGGCTTACGGATGTGGTTTTAAGCCTTCCAACGACATGAAAGAAGGCATATGGATGTAGTTGTTCTTGTAGGACAAACAAATTGAAGCCTTATGCACGATACCAGGAGCACACCAGGAGTATGATAGTCCTACAAATATGGAGTAGACAATAGAAAGTCCTATGAGTAGGTAAGTTTGGATGTTTGACTTACTATGGAAAATGTAAATGTGTAGACCAAACTTGTGTTTGTAGGGGACTGGTATTTTCATTTCAATATGCAATTTTGATTCGATCATTGAAGTTAGTATATGCCATTATTTGATAACAACTGCAAGGGTTTGAAAATATTTGACTTATAGGTTTAATATAGATGAGAAATATTGGAATTTTGACACGATGCTTGATAGTTCATATATATGTTTTGGATTATGTGTTGGTTGAAATTCACAGTGATGACAAGTTAGAGTTTTGATAATATTTGGTACTTGAAAATAGTGATTTACCTTGATGTGACATGACAGTATGGGCATAGTGACTCTCGCTGATTAACATTGGTATTGACACATTAGTTGAAGTGTAAAAAGTTGTGATTCAGTATGCAATGATCTCAAAATGAATGTATGCATTTGCATCTAGTGACATAAATGATTTATATTATGATCATGAGGATGACTTGATATTGATTGGTAAATGATAGTTGTTGACATGACAATAGATAAGGTTGTAACTTGGTATTTGGATGTGAGCTCTACCTAACACCTAGTCTGAAGAGTTTTATTGGCAGAAAGTTTTATGGATTTGATATTAGTTTTGATTTGGAATCTAAGGCTTGATAAGTTGACTTAGTTGATTTGATTGCAAAATACTGATTTGTGCGAGGATGAGTATATTGGTTTGATTAGTATAATGTTTGAAATTATCACTGTATGGTTTGAAGCAAGCTTCCTGAGCCTGGTATGTCCACATTGATATTTACCCAATGAAGCCAAGAAGATGTGTTGATCCGAACATCTACTTCAAAGTGGTCCAAGATATGACTTTGATTTTGGTTTTATAGATTGATGGTCTATTCTTGACAGGTAATGAGCCTATGATGATCAAAGTAAGAGGGAGTTGGCCTCTGAAGTTCGAAATGAAGAAACTTGGCATGATGAATTAATTTCTAAAGTTTAGAAAATAAAATGTATATTGTGAAGTTATTGAAGAGTTTTTGGAAAGAGGAAATGCAAATCCTTGGACACTTCGATTGAATTTCAAGAAGTTATACAAAGATATTGCTGGACCTGACTTGGAAACCAACAATTGATTAAGACATTTATGTTCCTTGTGAACACCCATCTAAACATATGTTTTGCAGATAACAATTTAAGTTAATTCATGATTGAGATGCTTGAAGACTCATAAACACTAGGTTGTTGCCAAACACCCTTCGAGATATTTGCATGAGACGATCAATTTTTGTTCTAAGATATTATTTCTATGATACATGACTGGATGAATGTACTAATGCTATTGTTATTGATGAAATGAGCACATCTGGGTGCTACTTTATTAAGATATCTACCATGATATTTTGGATGAAAAGTTCATAGCTTAAAGAAAAATCGAGGTTGAGTACAATGTTGCTAGCATGGCTAGATATGAGGAAGGTTGAAGAAACACTTTGGAGAGCTATTTTGAACAGGTTTTGGATGTGACAATGATACATTCTGATAATAAAGAGTGGGATCTGATTGGCAAGGAATCTCGTAGATAGCTAGGACTGAGATATATTCATGTATTGTGATAGAGTTGTTGTATGAGACAAGCTTAGGCTTATGACTGTTACCTCCATGAGAGGGAGGATGAATAAGGTATCCTTTTGTGATATATATTTGTTCTAATATAATGTTTGATTTGTTGCCCTACATGAACATGCGACTTATGCTATTGAGACATTATGATTGAACTTTTTACTGAGTTGTTTAAGCTAATACCATATATGAGCATGTTGATATGTTTTTGATCTACAAAGAGCAGGACTAATTGAGGACACTAAACCAACTCTCCCCCCTCTCTAAGCTCCTAGGGTGTGTAGTTGAGATGGAGGGATCCTAGGGTTGAGGTATCTCTGGAAAATAGGGTATTACCCCTATCTGTTACCCATAGGGTGGAATATGTTTCTCCCTATCTTGGTCTATGCAGAATATACCCCAGTTGGTATCACACCCACAAGCGAGATTGTTGGGATTGTCACTCCCTGTTTGGAAAATGGGTTAAGAGAGAGCTTGGGGGTGTGTGATCCTTACCTTTTGTAAGTTAGGCATCTCACCCAAGCTAATTACGATTCATGTGTTCTACCACCTAACCTTTTAGGGTGATTGTTGGGAAGATAAACAAGAAATAGGATAGTTGTGATCCTTACCTCATATAGCAAGTGGTATCTCACCCATTGATTACATAATGGGATGGTTGTGATCCTTGATTGGTAAGTTGTATATCACCTATTTCTCAATGATATTACTTGGGGTGAGAGTGTCCCATAGGACCTTTCTCATTGTCATTTGATTTTGGATTGAGATGTGATATTTGATGTGGTTCCAGGTTGAGAAGGGCTCCATGATGATAAGCTCTCTAATGTTTCTCGGGTAGTAGTATTGGGATCCCCGCTAGTAGTAATTCTGGGTGGTAGAAGGGGCTCCTCGATGGATAGAGGGTGGTAGCTTGGGCTCCCCTCCGATGTAAGATTATTATTCTTTTAGATTCCAGAGTATTAAACCTATGAGTAGAGACAAGCAAGAGATAAGCAAGGTATAATCATAGATGAGATGAGATGAGTAGTGATGACATTTGAAGACGAGATACTTGAGGTAGGATATGATTTGATGATAAGATACTGCCAATGATTACATGACACAATTGGAATTTCTACCTAGCTAAGAGGGAGTGTTAATTTGGCAGCTCATTGACAAATTCCAATCATGGGTCTAGAATCCTCTTTTCAAGAGGACCAATTTTGACTTTTGAAGCACTTAATTTGGACAAGGCAAATTAAATTCTTGAACTGAAGCCCATATGTGCACAAAATGATAGGTCATCCCAAAAGCGAAATTGGACACCCTCGGATGGCTATAAATAGAAGTCAAGTGGTCCTCATTTGGTTATCATCATGATCATTCTTCTTTCTTTGGTTTGGCTTTCCAATGTATGAGGTGGCTCATAGAGATTGGTTCATACAGGTTCAAAATCGCAAGGTTCGAAGCTCACACGTGAGATACAAGATTTTGGTTTCCAACTGTAGAGATGACACAAACATTTTTCAGTGGCAACTGCAAGCACACATGCTAATGAGTGTGGTTGGAGGGTTTCAACTGCACATACGTACACTCTCTGTGTGCAGTTAGAAACTAGGGTTTGATTTTTCAGTTGTGTTAGAGCCTAAATCTACCTCAGGCTGAGAAAGGTAAGATCCAGGGCCAACATCAAACCACACTTAACTTGTTAGCTAGCCCTACCAGGTCGGGAGAGGGATCTCTCCTGGTTAATCTCAGCAAAATATGATCACTAAAGGCTTGAGATGACTGATATGAATACTGATCTTAGGCTAGGTATATGTGAAAAGAGTTTGATTGAATAAAATGATGTTTTTGTTATCTCTAATGGAAAGGCAGATCTTGGGTGTAGGGAATGAGGCTCAGTCTTGTAGAGATCTCAATGGGCCAAGATAGGCAACTAATTTTGGCACTTCAAATCGAATGAGATGGAGGGATTAGATAGGTGAGGAGTTGAAGAGGGTAAGAGAAGCCATGGATCCTCTTCAAACAACTGAAAACATAAAAAAAACTAAAGCAAACCTTAGATAGAGCACTGCAATTTCAGTGAGTTCTACCTTCACTCTTGTTTGATTTAGTTAAGAAGAAATAAGATAGATAATTACATACATAACACATAAGTAAATTCAAAAATACAGAGGAAAGAACTGTACCAAAACAAAATGCCACATGAATCCCAAAGAGTGCTGCAAACCCTGGTCTCAATTCCTTAGCCAAAATGATGATATGAGTGTACAATGAAGCTCCTTAATTTCTCAAAAGTAAAACCATGCTAATGACCAAAAAAACATAAGATATAGACAAAAAATAGCTCATCCTAGCCTCTAGGGGTCGAGCTCAAAAGTTTAGGAGCTGTTCCAACTAATTAGAAACTGAGAACTAGAAATTAGGCAGTGGAACAACATGCCTCTAGAAACTAGGGAACTGATTAATTTAGTTTTAAACAACCTTTTGATAGATGAATATACCTCCAAAAGTGAAAATTTGACATATTTACATCATGATCCATCAATGTACATTAAATTACATCAAAATTTTAATATCAAGAAGGAGAAAAAGTCAAACTGGCAAAAGCTAGGCGAAAAACAGAGTATACTTGGTCAAATTGAGCAAAATTTCCCCTATGTGCCGCGTTGATTTCTCTATGGATAATGCCTGTTTGGAGCCACTGTTAGAGGCCTTCCCAATGTCCAAATTCACTCTATGTGTGCTTGTTGGAAAGCTTTGCCTGTCTACTTTCCAACCCAAGTGGAATTTTTGAATTTGGCTTC
The DNA here is from genome assembly GCA_000404065.3 of Pinus taeda. Lineage (NCBI taxonomy): Eukaryota > Viridiplantae > Streptophyta > Pinopsida > Pinales > Pinaceae > Pinus > Pinus taeda. Next base: position 159,371 of record APFE030394916.1, read on the forward strand.
CATTTGCCCCTCCCAAATTTAGTTCTCCCAACACTACTTCCTGTGTGTCAAAATAGGGGCAGTGAGGTCATTTTTTGAGTGTTTTTGACCTTTTTGAGGGTTAAAAACCTGTCAAAATTTCTTGGCCATTGGTAGGCAAGCGTATTTTTCCATGCCAAATCCAAAAATGTTGAGTTTTTTTCATTTGGAGGCTCCCATCAAAAGCGAGCGCTAGCTGGCGCGGCGCATAGGGCAGAAAACTCTGTTTTTTGTGCCAAAAATTCCAAAAATGCAAAAAGTGTCCCAAATTTTTTGAAATTTGGGTTGAGTCTTCTCCTTCAAGCATTGTGTTTGGCCAAGGAAGCCTTAGCCAATATCTGAAGTCTATCATGTTCCTTTTGCCTCCTTGATGCCCTCTTCAATTTTGCCTTTAAGCTCCTTATTCTCGCCTTGTAGACATTGTTTCTCGCCATGTAATGATATGTCATATGTCTCAAAAATGTCTTCTCCTTGTTGGCCTTCTCCAAAAACCTCTCTAGGTGGATATTAACTCTTTCAAGCCGTGATTCCCGATCGGCATTGATCTCTTGCTCAAGCGATGTGAATTTCACCTTCCTCCTTTTGGCAGCTTGGCGGTTCTCCCGAATGTTTTGCAACTCCATAAAAGCCTGCTGATCCTCAAGCTGCTTATTTCTTTTCTCTAGGTACTTTATTATCCACTTAGCCCTTTCCAAGTTGAGTGACAAAGCATTGATATCCGCCTATTTCTCTTGGATGATTTCTTTGAGATTTGAGCTTTGTGGGCCCACATCAGTATCATCACCCTCAATGAGAATGAAATCAGTCTCTCGCTCACCTGAAGGTCCCTCATCCTGTAATGGCCTCTTGCCTTTGTCCTGAACCGTCTGTGTTGATGAAGGAAGCGAGACCCCTTCCACCCCGGGTGGAGATAATACTCGCTTTGCTGCTGCGAACAACCGTCTAGTGCCCTTCTGATAAGTGATAAACACCAACATACTAGCGGTCTATGTATGGAGGTCCCTGAGGAGCTGTAAAGAACTCGTGACAAATGAAGTCCTCCCAAGTGATGCCCTGCAAACCAAGTTGATGGATGACCACAATTTTAATGAGAGCAAAATGATATATACTCTTGAACTACTGCTGAGGAGTCTTATATTGTACTAGAGCGGTCATGTTCTCAATATTTTGACACATGAAGTAGGGGAGATTCATCATCCTCACCCTGGTAAAATGCATCAACAACTTGATATGGTAAGCATATAAGTGTGAAAACCGGCCCTCACAGCTGAAATACTTCATTATCAGTTTCATTAAAGGAGCATAAGAATATTTCAGGTACCGAAAAGGAAAAACTCTGCTACATTGTCTATAATAACTAGGCTTGATGTACGGTTCATAATGTTGCCTGTCAATTTGCTACCTTTTGTTCCATTGCTCTCTAATGTTAGGAATACCGGTTGTTAGTGAAATAGATTCTGGTGTTAAAGTGAATGTTACACTAGCTAGAGTGGCTTGACCATCATGTAAATGAAGTACAAATAAACGGGCCAACTCATGGTGAAACTGAATTCTAGCAACCATTTCACAAAATTCATAACAGGACTGGTGTTGGAAACAAGTGATGGCGAGAGGGAAGGCCTGTAACTCAGCAAGAGTAGTAGGTTCTTCTCGAATATGTTTGCCACCTCTATGAGGCCTCCTGGGTGCATGTACCTCTGTAGGAGAATCACTGTGTGTCTCTTCTTCACGATCATATGAAGCATCAGACTCCATCTCTGCTAGTAAGTGTGTTTTCTTGATGAGTATTAGGAATTTATGGTGTGTTTTGATTTTCTGCCACCAAGGGAAAAGGATATGAGGGACTGTGGAGGGAGAGAGTATGGATATTTTGGAACTGTTAGAACATGGTTTAGTTAGGGAAACAGGGGATTATGGAGTGATTTGGGAGTTTTGAGTTAGCACTAGGGTTTGGGAATTTATATTTTAGGAGTTTGGAAAATGGGAATTGGGGATAGGGTTAGATGATTTTTTAGGAATATGGGAGTTTAGGGAATAGGGGAATAAACTAAGAAAATGAGTGTGGGAGTGGACAAATGAAGAAGTAGCAGAAATAATTTTTTGGTAGAAAATGATAAATGCAAACCCTAAGTATTGTTTTCTTTGAGAGATGAAAAAGGTAGGGTTTAATTTTTGTTTACACAATCACCATAAACTTTATGACAAACTCCTTCACTAGCCAAGAGGAGAGTTTAACTTACTTGCTCACTAGAGGTTTTGGGCAATTTTGGCGATTTGAGGAAGTTTTTAAGTGAAACAGGCTTGGTAGCTCTATGTGCCATGCCTCAAACCCAACGCGCCGTGCCGTGTATGTGTGCCGCACCTGTTCAATTTTGCACTGGAAATCGCGGCCCTATGCGCCGCGCCTGTTGTGTGCACTGCGCCTTCCACCCAGTGCGTAGCGCCTCTGACTTCGGGCAATTTTCTCTCCAATGTCACTTGTTTGTTCACACATGGCCTTGCTTTGCTCACACTTTGTTGTTTGAATGCAAATGGGCTTTTGATTCGAGGAAAACAATTATATACAAGGAGCTTTTATTTTTTGATGCATAAAAACCCACTTTACAATGTTTGGAATATGACTTGGCTTTTTAACTCTGTTTTTTGAGCTTTTGACTTTATTTGAACTTTTTGATGAACTGAATGACTTGTTTTTGTTTGCTTTGCAGGGGTTGGAGCTACTGAGGCTAGGGAAAGTGACTAGGGTTGCCATTGAACTGTTTTACATATGAACGAAATGAAATTACATGAATTTATACAATAAAACCTAAAATACTCTATTTTTCCTCAAAACTGAGTTTTGAGGAAAAATACATCTTTGAGCACTTGATTATGAAATTTATTGATACTGGAACCTCCTCATGTGCTTGCTGACTGCTATTGGACATTTTGAAACCCTTTTTGATGAAACCCTAATGAAACCCTAGACCTAATGACAATGAAACCCTAGCAAAGACTTTTGCAAATTTTGAAGAGAAAAAGTAACTGCAAATGATCTTGATGAGTAAAAATGGGCCAGCGGGTAAAGGACTTGAGGGAAAATGTAGGAGAAGCCACTACCGTCAGATGATCCATGCTCCTAATGGAATCCAGCTGACTGGGTGGGACACCTAATATGCAATGCAACAAGAGGATTTGATCTCTAACGGAGGGATGAAGATACCAACTCTAACATTGGCTCCAATGGGGATGGTAGCTCCTTGGAGGTGCCAAGAACTACAGATCTCTGGGAAAGTAGGCAGTGCCTTCGTCCATTGGGCTATGGAGTCAATAACTTCGACAAATCAAAACCAAAATTTTGACTCAATGACTCAATTTCAGGATTGAAATGTGACTCAAAATTGACTCATTTTCAAGACTGAAATCGACTGAAAGACCTGACTCTAGCAAAGCAAACCAAAACTAAAATCAAACCTCAGTTTTATAGCCTTCACCTCGGGCCCCAAACTGAGGAACGAAAATAGTACACACTTGCAATGGAATTTAAACAAACCGGTATGTATAATGATACATATGACAACATAAAACACTTTACAAATAGTACCATTTGAGTAGCCGACCGTTGACTGGCCCACCAGAATAATCTTCGCCATTCATTTCTTGCAAAAGAAAAGCATTTTGGCCCCGATATGCAACGATCTTGTGGTCCTTTCCAAATATTTTCAAACTTTCCATGTTTACCTTTCTCTTCATTCCTTGCATCCCATTTTAGCACTATGTCTTCTATTTGAAACTTGTCTGCCTTTGCCTTTCGATCATATATCTTCTTGAATCTCTCTTGCAGCTTGAAAGTGTTCTGAAATACCTCCTCTCTAGTTTGCTGCAAATGAATCATTTGATTGATTCTCCACTGCAAACTATCATCTTCGCTCCCTACTTCTTGTAGAAGTTTTACCACCGGGACTGCCAAAGAGGTCAGGAAGACTGTGTCCACACCGTACACAAGCTCAAAAGGAGACATGCCTATAGATTTCTTTTGACTTACCCTATTTTCCCAAAGTGCATTGACCAAATTTTTGTGCCAACTTTTCTTGTTAGTTTCCAACAACTTTTTGATAATGTTGACCAAAGATTTGTTTGAGGATTCCGCCAATCCATTGCCTTGTGGGTAATAGGAAGTCGAGTGCCCCAAAGTGATTTGATACTTATGACAATAGTCAATCATTCTTTTAGATTTAAAGACTGCTGCATTGTCAGTTATCAGCTTATGGGGACAGCCAAAACGAGACAAAATGTTGCTTTCAAGAAATGAGATAATTACCGAATCAGTGGCCTGCCTCGTGGGAACCACCTCAATCCATTTGGTGAAATAATCCGTCGCTGTGAGGATCCAATTACGCTGCACTGAAGAAGAAGGATGGATCTCACCAATGAAATCCAAACCCCACTGCTGAAATGGAGCATTTACTTCAATGGGCTTGAGTGGTAAAGGCTGCAACCTCCTCTTACCTTGAAAAAGCTGACATTCATGGCATATTGCTACTGTTTTGTACACATCAGCAAAAAGAGTTGGCCAATAATATCCCGCTCTCAAGATTTTATTGGCTGTTGTCTTCCAGAAAAGATGGCCTCCGCAATCTCCTTTATGAAAGTCTTCCATAACCTGTTTTGCCTCTTCTTCCACCAAACAATTGAGTAAGACACCATTGGGGTCTTTCCAATAGAGTGCATTATTCATGATACAAAATTTTGCAGCCTTTAATTTTAGTGTCCTACTTTTGTTCTTAGCCATTCCAGGTGGTGATGACAGATTTTGGAGTACATAAACAATGTTCGAATACCAAGGAGAAAGAAGGAAAATTTCTAATACCTGAGCGGGCAGATTATCTTCATTTTCCTCGGACATAGCGGCAATTAGATTAATGTCCAAGGCATGCAGATTTGACTCAGCCATTAGTTTAGCCAACCCCTGTCCTTTAATGAGCTTTGTCGGTTTGATCTTCATGTCATACTCCAACAAGGCAGCAATCCATTTGCCTCTTCTTCCCTCTTGATCTGTTTGCACTAAGACATCTTTAACAACAACATTACGAACATAAGCAAGGATGTGAGAATGTAAAATATAAAACCGAAAATCTTTCAATGCTTTTTCCAAAGAAAATGCCTATTTTTCAATAATATTGTACTTCAATGTCGCATCCCTTATGGTTCTGCTGAAAAATGCAATTGGTTTCTCGAGCTGGTCTCTTTTCTGCATCAAGACCGCTGCCATAGTATGATCCAAGGCAAATGAAAACAAAATAAAATCTTGAGTATAGTCTGGGCTGATCAAAACCAGAGCTGAAGAAAGAGCTAATTTTACCAAATTAAAGGACTTAACTACTTCCTCAGTCCACCTTACTACACTATCTTTTTTGAGCATGTTTGTGATTTCCCTTAAATGTTCTGCAAGATTGGGCACAAAGTGACGTAAGAAATTTATCTTACCATTGCAGGATTAGATTTCTTTCTTACTTCGTGAAAAATCAATCTTTTGAATGGCCTCCACCCGAGCTGGATCGATGCAGATGCCCTCCTTTGAGATAATATGCCCAAGAAGCTTGCCTTCATCCATGGCAAACAAACTTTTCTTTGGATTGAGAGATATGCCATACTTCCTACACCACTGAAATACAATCTTCAAATGATAAAGGTGATCTTCATCTGAATTAGAGAAAACTGTCAAATCATCAAGATAAACAACTAGAAAAACATCTTTTTCATTAGTAAATGTGATATCCATCGCCCGCTGAAAGGTTGCACCAACATTTTTCAATCTGAAAGGCATCTTTGCATAATGAAAAGTTCCCCATAGAGTGGTGAACGTTGTTTTGTCTCTATCATCCTCATGGACCAGAATTTGGTTATAACCCGAATACCCATCGAGTAGCGACATGTAGGATGCTCCAACTACTCTCTTGAGTATGTGATCCATCTTAGGCAATGGATAATTGTCTTTTAAAGATACTTTGTTCAGATTTCTAAAATCAGTACATAGCCGAATCTCACATGTTTTCTTGCGCACGGGCACCAAGTTTGAAATCCAATCTGAAAAACTTATGGGGACAATGATACCAACCTTGTACAGCCAATTCACTTCCTTCTCAATTGAGGGTAGTAGCTTTGGATTTATTCTTCTTAACTTCTGACAAAAAGGCTTTTGATTTGGCTTAATCGGGATGACGTGCTGAATTATGCTTGTATCATATGCCTTCAAATCTGAATAATCCCAAGCAAATACATCGGTAAAAGAAGATAGCAAACTGATATACTTTACTTTTACTTATGGAGGCAACGCCTTTGATAATTTCACCATTTTAGGATTTTCAGCTGATCCAATGTTCACATCCTCAACTCCTTTCTTGGTTGGCAGCAAGCTTGGTTTTCGAGCCACATCATCCTGATTGAACAAATCCTCTAAAGGTATTAGAACTTTGGGAATGATGTTGTCTTTGAGTTGCAAAACTTCCATTTGATTGACTTCTATATTCGCCTCACCATCATCATACTCCACATCAATAGAAGTGTCTTTGAATTTACCTTCATTTTGCATAAATTCATTGATCTCTTCATCATCTTGAAACACTTGCCAATACCTTTGATTGTCGGGGACAGCTGGGCGATGTTTCACATGAATCTCAAAATTATTGTTTGAATTCATCGAAATTTTCAAATTACTTGCTGTATTGCAAGTGAATCTACAATGACATTCTGAGCATGGGGGACACATGTCAAAGTATAATCTGAAAATACTTTCAAGATATCCAACACTGCATTGCGGTAAGCCCGCATTCGAGGATGCTTAGCTTGGTATTCCCCTTTCACCTACTTGATAACTAACTCGGAGTTGCCATACACTGAAATCCTTTTAGCATTAAATTTCCTAATAATTTTCAAACCAGCAATTAAAGCTTCATATTCAGCCTCATTATTTAAACAATCAAAAGCTAGTTTGTAAGAAAAGACCCTTACATTACTTGGCACTTTGTTTGGAGCGAAAACAGGGCTGTGTATCCAAATGCCAATTCCAACACCTTCTCTTCCTACCGTTCCATCAAAACCCATGCTCCACAGGCCTGCTTCATCCTCTTCCAAATGCTGAAATTCTGTTTGTTCTGTTCCTCTTCCTCGTTGTCCATCAATATGTTGCTGCTGTCGGAAGGCTGATTGCTTATCGGTACTATCAAGTCTTTGTCTTTCTTGCTTTAAAACCTCTTTGAAATTTTTAGAGATCTTGGGAATGTCTTCTACTTCAACTACTTGGCTATTTACATCATTAAAGCTATCTGTATACAAAACAAATGATTCTAAATCAGTATGTACATAGTTGATTGGATGATTTACCGGTTTCTCCTTGCTAGTGATCATGTACAAGCAACTGATTTTGGCACTTGAAATCGAATGAGATGGAGGGATTAGATAGGTGAGGAGTTGAAGAGGGTAAGAGAAGCCATGGATCCTCTTCAAACAACTGAAAACATAAAAAAAACTAAAGCAAACCTTAGATAGAGCATTGCAATTTCAGTGAATTCTACCTTCACTCTTGTTTGATTTAGTTAAGAAGAAATAAGATAGATAATGACATACATAACACATAAGTAAATTCACAAATACAGAGGAAAGAAATGTACCAAAACAAAATGCCACATGAATCCTAAAGAGTGTTGCAAACCCTGGTCTCAATTCCTTAGCCAAAATGCTGATATGAGTGTACAATGAAGCTCCTTACTTTCCCAAAAGTCCAACCATGCTAATGACCAAAAAAAAATAAGATATAGACAAACCCTAGCTCATCCTAGCCTATAGGGGTCGAGCTCACAAGTTTAGGAGCTGTTCCAACTAATTCTAAACTGAGAACTAGAAATTAGGTAGTAGAACAACATGCCTCTAGAAACTAGGGAACTGATTCATTCAGTTTTAAACAACTTTTTGATAGATGAATCTACCTCCATAAGTGAAAATTTGACATATTTACATCATGATCCATCAATATACATTAAATTACATCACAATTTTGACATCAAGAAGGAGAAAAAGTCAAACTGGCAAAAGCTAGGTGAAAAACAGAGTATACTTGGTCAAACTGAGCAAAATTTCCCCTATGCGCCACGCTAATTTATCTATGTGTAGCGCATTTTGGGAGCCACTTTTGGAGGCCGTTCCGGTGTCAAAATTCACTCCAAGTGTGCTTGTTGGAAATATATACTTTTCTACTTCCCAACCCAAGTGGAATTTTTGAATTTGGCCTCCATTTGCCCCTCCAAAATTCATTTCTCCCAACACTGCTTCCTGTGTGTCAAAATAGCGGTAGTAAGGTCATTTTTTGAGTGTTTTTGACCTTTTTGAGGGCTCAAAACCTGTCAAAATTTCTTGGCCATTGGTAGGAAAGCATATTTTTCCATGCCAAATCCAAAAGTGCTGAGTTTTTGTCATTTGGAGGCTCCCATCAAAAGCGAGCGCTAGGTGGCGCGGCGCATAGGGCAGAAAACTCTGTTTTTTGTGCCAAAAATTCCAAAAATGAAAAAAGTGTCCCAATTTTTTTGAAATTTGGGCTGAGTCTTCTCCATAAAGCATTGTGTTGAGCGAAGGAATCCTCAACCAATATCTGAAGTCTATCATGCTCCTTTTGCCTCCTTGACGCCCTCTTCAATTTTGCCTTTAAGCTCCTGATTCTTGCCTTGCAGACATTGTTTCTCGCCATGTAATGATATGCCATATGTCTCAACAATGTATTCTCCTTGTTGGCCTTCTCCAACAATCTATCTAGGTGGATATTAACTCTTTCAAGCCATGATTCTCGATCGACATTGATCTCTTGCTAAAGCGATGTGAATTTCACCTTCCTCCTTTTGGCAGCTTGGCGGTTCTCTCGAATGTTTTGCAACTCCATAATTGCATGCTGATCCTCAAGCTGCTTATTTCTTTGATCTAGGTACTTTATTATCCACTTAGCCGTTTCCAAGTTGAGGGACAAAACATTGATATCCGCCTGCTGCTCTTGGATGATTTCTTTGAGATTTGAGCTTTGCGGGCCCACATCAGTATCATCACCCTCAATGAGAATGAAATTAGTCTCTCGCTCACCTAAAGGTCCCTCATCCTGTAATGGCCTCTTGCCTTTGTCCTGAACCGGCTGTGATGATGAAGGAAGCGAGACCCCTTCCACCCCAGGTGGAGATAATACTCGCTTTGCTGTTGTGAACAAATGTCTAGTGCCCTTCTGATAAGTGGTAAACACCAGCATACTAGCGGTCTGTGTCTCATGACCCTCATGCTGATATGAAGGTCCACCTGTCTCATGCAAAAACTCTAGAGGTCCCTGAGGAGCTGTAAGAACTCACGAGAAATGAAGTCCTCCCAAGTGATGCCCTGCAAACCAAGCTGATGGATGAACACAATTTTAATGAGAGCAAAATGATATATACTGTTGAATTGCTGCTGAGGAGTCTTGTGTTGTACTAGAGCGGTCATCTTCTCGATCTTTTGTCACATGAAGTAGGGGAGATTCATCATCCTCACCCTAGTAAAATGCATCAACAACCTGATATCGTAGGCATATAAGCGGGAAAACCAGCCCTCACAGCTGAAATACTTCATTATCAGTTTCATTAAAGGAGCATATGAATATTTTCAGGTACCAAAAAGGAAAAACTTTGCTAAGTTGTCTCAAATAACCGGCTTGATGTACAGTTCATAATGTTGCATGTCAATTTGCTGCCTTTTGTTCCATTGCTCTCCAATGTTAGGAATACCGATTGTTAGTGAAATAGATTTTGGTGTTAAAGTGAATGTTACACCAACTAGAGTGGCTTGACCATCATGTAAATGAAGCACAAATAAACGTGCCAACTCATGGTGAAACTAAATTCTAGCAACCATTTCACAAAATTCATAGTAGGACTGGTGTTGGAAACAAGTGATGGCGAGAGGGAAGGCCTGTAACTCAGCAAGAGTAGTAGGTTCTTCTTGAATATGTTTGCCACCTCTATGAGGCCTCCTGGGTGCATGTACCTATGTAGGAGAATCACTGTGTGTCTCTTCTTCACGATCATATGAAGGATCATACTCCATCTCTGCTAGTAAGTGTGTTTTCTTGATGAGTATTAGGAATTTATGGTGTGTTTTGATTTTCTGCCACCAAGGGAAAAGGATACGAGGGATTGTGGAGGGAGAGAGTATGGAGATTTTGGAACTGTTAGGACATGGTTTAGTTAGGGAAACAGGGGATTATGGACTGATTTGGGAGTTTTGGGTTAGCACTAGGGTTTGGGAATTTATATTTTAGGAGTTTGGGAAATGGGAATTGGGGATAGGGATAGATGATTTTTTAGGAATATGGGAGTTTAGGGAATAGGGGAACAAACTAAGAAAATGAGTGTGGGAGTGGACAAATGAAGAAGTGGTAGAAATAATGTTTTGGCAGCAAATGATAAATGCAAACCCTAAGCATTGTTTTCTTTGAGAGATGCAAAAGGTAGGGTTTAATTTTTGTTTACACAATCACCATAAACTTTATGACAAACTCCTTCACTAGCCAAGAGGAGAGTTTAACTTACTTGCTCACTGGAGGTTTTGGGTGATTTTGGCAATTTGAGGAAGTTTTTAAGTGAAATAGGCTTGGAATCTCTATGCACCATGCCTCAAACCCAAAGTTCCGTGCCCTGTATGTGCACCACGCCTGTTCAAATTTGCATTGGAAATCGCGGCCCTATGCACCATGCCATCCACCCAGTGCGTCGCGCCTCTGACTTCGGGCAATTTTCTCTCCAATGTCACGTGTTTGTTCACACACGGCCTTGCTTTGCTCACACTTTGTTGGTTGAATGCAAATGGGCTTTTGATTTGAGGAAAACAACTATATACAAGGAGCTTTTATTTTTTGATGCATAAAAACCCACTTTACAATGTTTGGAATATGGCTTGACTTTTTAACTCTGTTTTTTGAGCTTTTGACTTTATTTGAACTTTTTGATGAACTGAATGACTTGTTTTTGTCTGGTTTGTAGTGGGTTGGAGTTACTGAGGCTAGGGAAAGTGACCAGGGTTTCCATTGCACTGTTTTACATATGAAGGAAATGAAATTACATGAATTTATACAATAAAACCTAAAATACTTTGTTTTTCCTTAAAACAGAGTTTTGAGGAAAAATACATCTCTGATCACTTGATTATGAAATTTATTGATATTGGAACCTCCTCATGTGCCTGTTGACTGTTATTAGACATTTTGAAACCCTTTTTGATGAAACCCTAATGAAATCCTAGACCTAATGACAATGAAACCCTAGCAAAGACTTCTGCAAATTTTGAAGACAAAAAGTAACTGCAAATGATCTTGATGAGTAAAAATGGGCCAATAGGTAAAGGACATGAGGGAAAATGTAGGAGAAGCCACTACCATCAGATGATCCATGCTCCTAATGGAATCCAGCTGACTGGGCGGGACACCTAATATGCAATGCAACAAGAGGAATTGATCTTTGACGGAGGGATGAAGATACCGACACTCTTAAACTCAGAGTTTGTCACAACTCTTGAAAATGAAAGGGCCAATAAATCAATTGATGAGTATATTTTGAAACAACTTCAAACTTCAATCGTGGCTTCGAACATCGCTGATTTCTTAGAAATTGCATCTGCAACACTTGGATCCTTCGCGATTGCATCTAGCTCCGGAATTCACACCGAAACTCCTTTCATTCCCACTATCCACGTGCAGCCTTCTATCTCTGATCAAAAATCTGCAGTAGTATCACCTTTGTCAACTCCTTCTACTCCTCAAACATCCAAAATTTCTTCGCCTCCACACACACCTCCTCATATACCCCATACATCAGCTGCACCCACTCCCCCAACATCCCCAAGACCAAATCCACCAAGAGAAATGGCTGCTTGTTTTGCACCCCTTGTGCTGCCTCAAAATTTAGGTGATATGCCTGCCGATTATCAAAGAAAAATTCCTTTGTTTGATGGCACTCCTCACAGTGTTACAACTCAGCAACATGTGGATAGGATGACGGATTTCTTCGACCTCCATGAGATTGATGCAGAAAATGTGACAATGAGACTATTTGTACAAACCTTTGGTGGTGAAGTGAGGAAATGGTTCAAAGCTTTGCCGGTTGCAAGTATCACTACATTGGCTAATCCGCAGAGAAAATTCTTGGATCAATGGGAAGTGAAGAAAAATCCCCTTCAGATCCTTTCCGAATATGAGAACATCAAGCGGAATGTTGGTGAGTCTGTCCAAGATTATTGTATTAGATTCAACTCTATTTACAATGCAATTCCTAATCATATAAAGCCACCTATGGGGCTAGCCTTGATTAAGTTTCAGGACGGTTTTGATACTGATATGGCCTATCAATTAAGAGAAAGAGATCCGGCCACTTTGGAAGACATGCAGAAGATTGCGGTCAGTGTTGAAGCAAATCTGCTCGCTAAGAGAGCTAGAACAAGAGCTAAAAAGAAAGTCACAATAAAGGAAGAGGTTTCCAATTCAGATCAGGTGCTTCGAAAGATGGAGCAGATGTTTGATAGATTGAAACTTGACAAGCCTGAACCACAAGTTAGAAATCCTAACTTCCGTGGCCAACAACAGCCACAATTTAGAATCAAACAAAGAGAGCAACGAGCACGAGATCAAGCAGGGCAGCCTGCTATTGTCAGAAGGCTGATTGGTCAGCAATACTATCAAATCTTTGTCTTTCTTGCTTTAAAACCTCTCTAAAATTTTCAGAGATCTCGGGAATGTCTTCTACTTCAACTACTTGGCTATTTACATCATTAAAGCTATCTGAATACAAAACAAATGATTCTAAATCAGTATGTACATAGTTGATTGGATGATTTACTGGTTTCTCCTTGCTAGTGATCGTGTACTTCATCTTTTGTTCCCGGTATAATTTCCTCATTTGACTGAACACGGGAATGGTAGCATAGGAGAAATCAAGCTGCATTGTCCCTTTAATATTTGCTCCCCAAGATCTGGAAAGAAGCATGCCAAATATAGGAGGTATATCCGCCACAACCACATCCATCAAAACATTTTTAGCTGGAATCTGATCCAAATTGACCACCAAATCCTTGATAAGACCAATGCACCTTACTCTACCATAATCAAAAGAGTAAAGGTCATGATACTTTCTAGTGATATCCAATCCCAATTTCTCCATGATGGCCTTAGGCATGAGATTATGACAGGCTCCGGAATCAAACATAGCATTATGTAACACTTAGTCATGCAGCCTGAGACTGATGTAGAAAGGAGCTGCATCACTATCTTGAGACTAACCTTCCAACGCTGGCCCAAAAATCAACTCAGGACTATCATCCTCCACGTTCACCATATTGGATGATGGATATAAAGTCAAAATTTTGGACAATTGACCTTTATAATTGTTGTTCTTCATTAACTCGGTCAAAGGAATAGATACTTTTAACTTAGCAATTTCATTTTCTAAGTTAAAAACTGAAACTTTTTCTACCTCTTTTGCTGAAACATCCTTCTTTTTAGTTTTCTCCTTTGACACACTTGGCTGATTGGATCTCTCATTTGCTGATGGCATTTTTCTAGTGGTAGGATCAACTGTCTCTTTTCCCTTTTTCTGCACAATGGGAGGATCATTCTTTGGCGCTGCTGCCTCCTTTCTTTTCTGAATTGGATTTATGGGCACATCTCTACTTCGGAGTGAATATTGTCACTGCTGAGCTGATAAAGCGTTCATATAACCTCTTTGGTATTCATCGGACTCTTCCTCAAGAACTGTTTCATTTGCCAAAATGAAATTTTTGTCCCTTTGTACAGCTAAATTCTTGGAGTACTCCTCATCTTCAGTGATGAAAATTGGCATATCATCAGGTGTAAAGAAATGATTCTCTTCTCCAATCAAATTCTCCTCATCATATGATTCCAGACCATGTACAAAATTTTGTTGCAAGGGTGTCTGCACTTGCTTGATCTTGTGCTCGCTGCTCTCTTTGTTTGATTCTAAATTGTGGCTGCTGCTGGCCATAGAAGTTAGGATTTCTGACTTGTGGTTTAGGCTTGTCAAGTTTCAATCTATCAAACATCTGCTCCATCTTCCGAAGCACTTGATCTGAAGTGGAAACCTCTTCCTTTATTGTGACTTTCTTTTCAACAAGTTGACCACAAACATTGAAAACTAACTGTAGGCTTTTGAATCAAGTTTTTGATTATTAGCATTGTTAGGTTCATTTCTTGGATGTTGATTAGTTGATTTTATTACATAGTTTTTTGGTTGAAGATATGGATCATTGTACTCTCTCTTTGTTCAACATTTTATGACAATCTAATAAGAAGAATTTGAAAGGGTTTTCCCCATAGTGGGTTTTCCCCTAGTCACTGAGCAATCCTGGTGTCTCTATGTGTGAATGATTTTCTTCTATTGTTCCTTTATAATCCACTGCATTGATGATGATATTGTTCTTTCTATATAATTGCATATGTTGCTGAATAATATGGTAAAATTGAATAATGTTGTGATGTTGTGGGGTGAATTTAATATGTAAATGAAGAAATTCAATTATCTAAAGAAAAGAACATTATAGCCCAAAGAAAAATTAACATATTGAGCAATAAAAAATTCCCAATGCATGATCAAGTTTTCAAGTGTCTTGAAAAATCATTATCCAACACCTTTAGGTTCCCTTTTGGATGCTTGATTTGAAACTTTTTTGAATAAATTTAAAAAAACTACCCAACAGTTAGCCACTCAAACTCCATAGTGTTTAACTCCTTCTAATTAGTTAATTTTTGGATGTTGACAATTTCAAGTTCAACACTTGGCCTATTCGAACACTTAGCTTATTAAACACTTGGTACTTAGTTATTTTTCAAGTGTCAGCAATCTCAATTTCAACACTTGGTTTGCCAAGTTGGACAACACTTTTCATGTGGGTCTATGACTAATGAGATTGTTATTACTCAAAATCAAGTTCAACACTCCACTTAAAAAACTTCAATGGTTAGGCTATTGGGCATCAACTCTCTGAATTTTCTAACTATTAGATAATATATTTGAATTTTCTATTTGGATATCCACTCTATCAATACATCTAAGGAAATCATGGAAAACTATGCATATTTTACTCACCAGTTCGAAGAATTTCAACGATCTGTTTTAGTTGATAATCGATCATGATGGATTCTTCCTTGAATAACTAGACAAATTTTCCACCAATTCTTGCTTATTTCAATTGCGCTAATAAGGAGTTAAAATGTTGTTGAAAAGTAATGGAAATAGTTTGTAGATTCATCTCATTTTCCTTCTTCTTTACCTTTAATTATTTCGGATGCACTTGCTATAGACCATCAATGTATTCACTATATTTCATTTTAGCTCTATATAGTTGATCATTAAATTGTAGTGTCAACCCTAGAATTTCATCCTTATGATTATTTTCTACTTCCAATGTGAATGAGTTGAATTCCTCATTAAGCTTTCAGGTTTGCCTCTGCAATTTTTCTTCCAAGATTATCTTTTGGTTACTAATTTTGCTTACAATTCAATGACCTAAGTCCTTTTTTTGTCTAATTGATTAACAAACCATGAATTTTCACTTGCAAAGGTTCCAAGAACTAATGCTATTTCTTGAGAAACATCCTCAAGTTTGCCAACAAATTGTGAGACCATATATTGTTGTAATGATTCTTTAGCTAGTGATTCTGATTTTCTTTTCTTTGACTTTATTTTGATAACTTCCTTCTCAACATTTTGATAAAACAATTGAAGCCACTTCAACTTAAAGCGTTGGGGAATTTTCTCTCCAAACAACCTACACATCATAGTAATGGCCATGATAAATGGCTCTTTAAACATTTTTATAGGGAAAATTTTATTTGAATCTACCTTGAGTGAATCGACATCATAACACCAATAGGCTTGATCAATGATGTTAATTCTACTTGTTCTTTATTGAGAACATTTTTTTCAAAATCTACCAGGAAAGCTTTATCTAATGACATCTCAAGAGTATCAAGTTTATACATTCTGGCCAAATTTTCAAGCGTAAAGTAACCTACTGCCAATTTAGCATCATTTACAATAGTACATGTTTTAATATTGGTATGAGTTATGAGCCAACATACCATATCATAATATGGGAGCATGGCTTGTCTAGCTATTATATTATGAAGTCCCAATCTTCTAATATCAGCGTAATCATCAACATAGGCCTCAATTTCTTCTTCAAAGTTGCCAACTTCTAGAAACCTTTAAATTTCTTCCTAGCTTAGTGCACTTATTAAACCAGTCTTGTATGTCATGTCTATGTAGAAAGTTGAATTAGTATTATGATACTCATTGTACTCTTTCTCTTCTTCATTTGTTTTTGGCTTAAGATTTTGCTAAAAAGATTTTGATGGCTTGGATTTCCCTTTTTCCCACTATACCTGCAACATTATGATTTAACAATAAACTATTTAAAAACCCTTTCTTGCAACAAAGAGCTAAATGCATAAATACTTACTAGTGCTAATGAACATTGAAAAGTTTCTTCAAGAAATTAAAGTGTTGATAGAACTTAACAATATTAGAGGAGTAGAGCAATATTTTTCCAAGAAATGGATGTCTCATGATATTTTTTGGAGCTAAAGAATTAATTTCGAGTTGATTCACATAAAGTGAACTAAAGGTGAAAAAATTGAAAAATGATGATACCTTAAATGGTTTAAATTCAAGTGTAGGGCTAAATCATACCTTAAATGGTTGTCTTGGTAAAATTACATCGGACATCTGGAAATCATGAGTAGAACTCGTGTCATGAGAGGTCATCTTGGATCATAGAAAATGTTTGCATTGCGCTAAGTCTTGGATCCGAATGCATTTTCTTTTCATATTACATGACATACTAAAACAAAATACAATATTATATATTTTAAACCACTTGCTTTATTTTTGTCATTTAGGTTTTCTAGAAAGGTCATTCAACATCTAATTATCCTTTACCTATTACCTTAGGTAAAGTATATAAAACCCACAACAATGCAACACGTGGCATTATTTGCCAAGGACTTATTCACCACCCAACTTTAGGCATTCCTATTAAAATTTTGCTCCCAATATAGGTCAATGATATGAGAAGGGATTCCTTTTTCCAATTGGGTTTTGCTACCCCATACACTAGAAATCTCCAAAATACTTCTTGACCTTATGTAGAGAATAACCAATCATCTGAAAGCATTGAATTTTCTATAATATCTTTGCTAGAACTATGGGGAAGCACTTGATCCCTTACAACAACAAAACCTACTAGATTCCTTGCAAGAACAAGGTTGTGAGTTATAATGGCTTAAGGTTTCAACATGGAAGGCAACATTATTGCAAAAATAACCATTGCCTTACTTATTTCCAAACTAAAACAAATCCTCGTTGTTGACACCAATCAATTGAAGGTTAGAGTATATATTTTCCTCCTTATATTCGTTATCAGATCGAGGAGTTGAAAAAAGTTTGTGGAAATATGATTATTTCATCCATATCCCATTGTAGTACTCTGATGGGTTAGATTACAACTAAGATATAAAAAACAACTTAATAAAGTTATTTGTATTATGTGAGAATTTCACTTGAGCTAGCAGGCTAATTTTAACCCAATATATCAGCTAATGATCTAGTCAGAGTGGTGTGTGTAATGTTGAATAGGAATCAACAAATCTAGCCATAGTTCACTCTTACACAAGCAATCAATTTTTACACTCATACATGATACAATGAGAAGAGAGTTTGAAGGTTGGTACCGGGCACCCTCGCAAATCAGAGAAGTGTTTTGGACCTAATGCAAAGAAAGACTTGCTCCTAGTTGAAGATCTTGCTTCTAGCTACCACAAAACAAGGCCTTCTACACATACACCACTAAACAAGCAAATAGTAGCCTTCTGCAGAGGTCTTGTCAGCCTAAAAACAACATGTATAAGCATAAAACATGATCAAAACACAAGTATAATAAGGTAACAATGATCTATTAATCATAAATGACAATACAAAAGATATACATCCAGTCAATAGAGCCCTCTCCTAAAGCTTCCAAAATAACCTCCTCCTCCAAGTGCAACAAAGGATCTTTGATCACCTGAGCTTAAGATCTCAGATCTAGGGAAATAATTCTCTAAGTCTCTCCAAGACTCAAAATCTAACCATTAGCATGACCATTTGGAATCACTAATATAAATAGGCTTAGATACCTCTTGTAGAGGATGAGTCCAAACACTTTGGATAAAGATAAGTTAGCAAGCTTTTCCAATAATCCACCCAAGTCAACTTGAAGACATTATCCTCTAATCTAATCTCATATGGAAAATAAGACTCTAGAAGCTCAAACATCCTCGCTAGGAAAAAAATTCAATGGTGGATGATCCTCATTGGCAATACAAAGGATCCCAATGTGGATACAGTATCATCGCTTTGTTAAGAGTTAACTCTGAGGGAAGATGCACAAAAATGATCAAAAACAAGGGCCAAACATGTGCAAAAAGGTCAACATAGGAACTCATGTATACTAACTCTAAGGAGGAAATTATGCTGATAAAAAATGCTCCCTAATGCATGAGGTTAGAAGAGTAACTAATGGTCTAAATTCATTACAACAAATCTCAGAGGTCAAAATGGGAGGAATGAGCCCTAACTATAAAGATGGATCGAAGGAACTCAAATGCTAGAGTCTCAACTATATTGATAACATCCCCAAGGCAGGCATACCCATGCTCGATCATAAAGAGAAAATGAACATGGCCACTAAAGATACACTGTGGATCCATGACATGAAATGCTAAGAGCGGATCCATTTGAAACATCAGATATATCATAGCCACCAACAAATACAATGTGGATTTATGTCATAATACAAATTAGTAGCACTATGGACACATAAGACAAAAATATCCCTAGAGTAGTCCTCAAAGTACATGAATGATATGTAACTCTAATGTAGCCTAGGAAGGAGGCCATATAAGAGATAGATGTCCCTAACCTAGGGTATTCTACATAACCTCGATGGTACAAATCTACATCATGCAAATAGATATGCTGATGTCGAGCATGGTAGAAATCGTCTAATTACTAGACAGTGAGGGGTATCGTTAACAAACACGAGGGGACCCACTAATGATGAAAATGGACCCCAAGATACCTAGCACAGTGCATAAAGTGTGAATAAATGAGCTATTGTCAAACACCCATAAAATTGATCGATCAAGAGTCAATGAGGAAAACCAATTGTCGATCATAACACTAAGGACTGGAAGCTCCAAGGTACTACTAGTTCCTAGATCAAGCTTCCGAGTAATGAGCTGAAGTCGATAGGAGAAGATTCATTGAAGGAGGGCCTTGATGTATCCCCCATTAATCAACACAAAACATACCAAGAGATGATGTGAATAGATAAAGTCATGAAATGATGAAGTACAACTGACACAGATGACATAAAAAGGTCAACAAGGATTGTAGATGGTTGACACAAGCTGAGACTTCCCTTGAACACATAATAGAATGACATAAAAGTGTCTTGGAAACATGACCAATGAGCACCATTTGATATCTTGTAACAACACAATAGGCATTGAAGCACACTCCATAGTGACTGGAAGAGTAATTACCCAAAGGAGTAGACGTACTCATATGTATGGTATGGCTCTTAGGCAAGCTAAAACCCAGTTGTGAGATAATTACTCAAATAGGTGCCATGTTCAAGGGCGACGCGAAAAACATTGCCATTTTGATTGCTAACATAAATAAATGTTCCCTTTCCATTTTACCTTTTTAGTCTCCTTCATGGTTTAATGAGCATGAAAGAGGACGATTATGCTCAACAAGTTCATTTTTTGTAAGCTTTAATGAGGTTGAAAAAGAGATAAAAGTACACTTCTACCCTTCTCACGGTTTAATGAGCTTTGATAATGGAAAATAGATCATTCACTATCAATTTTCTTAACGAGCAAGAAAATATGGAAAGAACTTGACATTTTCATATAGGTTTTACGAGCATGGAATTATAGGAAAAATATGCTTGGGATTTTCATAAGTTTAACAAGTCATGAAAATAAAACCAAAATGAACTTGACATTTTCATTGTTCAACAAGGATGTAAACAAGGCTAAAAGGAGATTGGTTCCTTTTAGGGTTTAAAAAGCATAAGAAGGGCACAAAGGAAGCTAATTCTAGAGGAAGGAGTGGTATAAAGGTGACAAATAGTTCCGGTTTGATGGAACAACTCAAAGCATAAGAAGGTAGAGGTGTTGGAAAATGAGATCACTCATTGTAGCAATGCCTCCAAGAAAGGGTAAAACACCAAGTGAAAGTAAATGATAGGCTAATTAGATGATGATAGTGATGGCGAAGCAAAACTAAGGCTCATAATGCAAAAATAGGCTAATAAAATGCGGCAATCATAAGGGATAAATCTTGGAATCCTCCAGGGGTAAGGCTAGAAAGTGACAAAGAAGACTAGAATGTAGCTCAAATTCTAAGTCATAGCAGGTCAAAAGAAGGAATTCTAAAAAGAAGATAAATGAGATATTACATGGACACAAATATGGAAAAAAAGGTTCTAATCTAGGGTATCTATGATCAGGTAGGCTCTACCGCTAAGCTACAACGTGCATAAAATAGAGAGGCTAATGTCTCAACTTTATGGGATTGGAAATAAGGCACACTGATGGAATTTTTAATCAATAATGCAACAAAGATGGTGATATGTGACCTACCCCTATATACTAGGTTTAATAGAAACACACCTAAGGTACAATATATTTCACAATAAAAATGCTATCCTATCATATTAAATCCATCTAAAAAGACTAGAACCATGGTTAAATCACATAATGAAAGAGATAAAACATGGACGGGGTAAAAGAAGGACCATATATTTTTAATTTTTTGGGTTTTATGATTTTTTGGTATTTTTTGGCATATATGAAGTATTATAAAAGTGGCCACATCACACACCAAACCAAAAAAGAGACGAAAACATCACACACACTCCTATGCAAAATATATACAAGTGCAACTCAGTCTAATAGGTCACGTCATGGTGTACTCACTGTCGAACACATGCCAAGGATTCCCATACATGAACTCATGGAGGAGTGGAGGTACCATATGGAACACCATGAAGGGGCCATGCCATAAAAATTTGAATTATTGATTCTTAAAGGTTAATGATACCAGGGAAAACCTAGAACCATAGTGTTATTAGGAATGACCCAAGGAAATACAAGGTGAGTGGTCTCATGAAATCGTGCAACTCATTGAGAAAGACAACCAAGACAAGAGGGGGTACAAGACACTTGTCAATAGGTGGATATGAGGTGGAAAATTCACTAGCAAGTTTAGCATTAGAAACCCAAGACTTGACTCAGTCCAAGGGTGGCACTTCCAAGGAGGGTTGAGGAGGTGCCCCCTGGGTCAACTCAAGATTTTGTTTGCTAATATCTACCTTTTCCAATTTGTGGAGACTAGAGGCATAAAGAGGAATAATCTCCCTAGGATGATTAATAGAAAATCCATGACTTCCAAGATGACTTATTGAGAATAAGACACATCATCAAGGGTGTCATGTGGAAGAGGTGGAGTGACAACTCGTGTGGGAAAAATATCTTGATCATATTCCATATTGAGATGGAGTTTCTGGCTAGTGTCAAGAGGTACTAACAATATTTCTGAGGCAATGTCTTTAGTTAAAGATGGTGTATGCTCACCATTCCGATATACATCTATAGAAGAAGACACCACCCAAGGGTTAGGTGACACATGGGGTTCACATGTAACCACAAATATCATATGCATGGAGGTCGTCGTAGAAGAAGAAGGAATCTTAGGCAAGGGTAAATGGAAAACTCCAATGAAAGATGAATTCTTGAAAAAATCTAGCCCTAACAGTCTCATAGTTTCTAGGGTTATCTCTAATGAATGGCACAATACTTCCCATAGTAGTAGCTTGGTTGACGGTATACAATACTCAAGCT
This sequence comes from Pinus taeda, assembly GCA_000404065.3. Taxonomy (NCBI): domain Eukaryota; kingdom Viridiplantae; phylum Streptophyta; class Pinopsida; order Pinales; family Pinaceae; genus Pinus; species Pinus taeda. The sequence goes on from APFE030394916.1 coordinate 181,389, forward strand.
AATCTATCATAACAATATTGCCTTCATGAGGAAAAAAAAGCACACAAAACACCGAAGACACAAAAACACACATGGCATAAAACCAGTTATGACCAATGAACAAATTATAATCTAAGGGAGTGTCTACAACTTCGACATTAACATAGGTAGTCTTTCCTCATAGCTCGATGGCAAAATTTGGAAGAACCCCATAAGGAACAAAAATGGTGTTTGTCTAAGGCTTGTGGAGTGGTGCTAGACTTTACGAGTTCTAGAGATCCAAGATATTTCCAGCATGATGCTGACATGTCACAAGTAGAAGACCCTTCATCCACCAAAGTGTAGTATATATCACGATTGAAGACACACACTCAGATTTGAAAGGAAAGCTGATGGGATAGTCTATAATGAGGAGCATCAACATCAAAGGTAATCAGACTAGTCTTTGAGGGATCCACCCATGATAGCAGCCAACAAGGATTTACATTGTCGGGGACAAATATGCAAAACCTCCAAGTCAGACATGGCACATGGTGCTTGGGAAAGGTCCTAAAAAATACTATAGTGTTGGGTAGACTGTGTATTAGGGTTGTGTGTTGAATTTCAGACTATACCCTTAGGTGGGAAATATACTGGCTCTAAAGGCTTATCTAACATGAGAGGTTTAGTGGAAGCAATAGGGGTAGTCGAGTCATTAGAAGCAAAAATAAACTCAGGAAGGTCATAGGATTTTTCTCTCATAGTCACATTAACCTCATCTTTACACATAAGGATTTATGCATTAGATATAGTAGGATGAAATTTTGACCCCTCATTTCCCCCTTGTGGAGGTTAAGAAGCTTGTGCAATCATTTGTTGTTGTGGTTAGGTGTGGAATTGGGTAGTTGCTGGTGGTGTAAGAAGATGATGAAATGCATCCATATGCAGGAACTCATGTGTTAGATTCTCACCTTGAAAAATATTGCAAAGGAACTTGATCTTATGGTGTTTTTCACTTGTTCCCCCACCTTAAGTAGGTTGGTTGTGTTGATTCTCCTCAACAAATGTGTTCTTTTGCTTATTCTTTTTGTTCTTTTTCTCGCTTGGTTGCTAAGTATTTTTAGGTGATGCAGACTTCACCATAAGAACCTTGGTGGGGTGCTCAGAAGAAGTAGGTGCTTGTTGAGAGTCAGAGGCACTTGCTAGGGCTTTAGAAGTGACCATCATTTTCCCTATATGAGCAACTAGCTGGCTCATAGTATAAGAAGAAAGAGACCGATCACTCTGTTAAAGTGTGGTCCTGGTTTGGGTCATTGTAGATTTCTTGAAGAGAAAGGAGCATTGGGAAAGATATTATGTAATGTGCCCTCTTGAGAGTAAATTATATCAAGATGTTGAGCACGTAAAATGACCTTCTCTTTTGTGGCTGCCCCAATCATAACGACATCCTGGGAAATTTTAGGGCAAAGGGATCGAGTGAACTAGTCTTTAAGAACATCGTCAGGGAGCTTAGTTCATACTAACCTCTTGAATATTTGCCAGTCATGGATATGATAAAAAATTTGGGTGGAATCATCTTGTTTAAAGTTTGACAAAAGGCTAGTCCCAATATCTTTCCTCATAGGTAGATGAAAAATGATTTAGGAATTTTCTAGCCAAGGAAGCAAAGTCACTATAGGATGCCTGATTGAGTTTGATGTATTTGATAGCATCCCATATTAGGGTTCATTGGAAAAGTCTCACATTCATAGAACCATCCACCAAAGAATTAGATTAGCACCACAAATGGAAGGTGGTGGTGTGTGTTGAAGGATTCTCATGAGGTTTCCCTTCAAACTTAGGAATATCATATGGTAACTTGGTCGTCATAGGTGGCCACCTAGGATCGTGATAGATGGGATCATTAGAAATTTATCAAAATCAAGTAAATCAAGAGGTGTGAGAAAAGGAATTTGTGATTTACCATATAGATCCTAAGGGCTGTAATCCCCAGACAGACCATAAGGTCCCTCCATACCATAGAGAAAGGTAGAAGAATTAGGACCAAGGTTATAGATCATCCTAGAATATTGAAACCCTGGGCCAAAATATGAGGTGTAAGGGTTATGCCCCCTAGGATAACTACCCCCAAAGAACAAAGGATCCCATAGGTTTGATTTCTCATAGGATTATACCCAACGCAAAAGAAAGGACCTCTATGTGCAAAAGCATTGTGGTGAGCATAAGAGCTCGTAGTCATATTGGTACTAATGGGGATAGTGCCCCTAGGTATATTAGCCCCACCCAAGAGAAATTAAGATCTTGAGAACGACATCCCTCCAAACATAGAACTTGACATAGGTTGAGAATTGTTTCCATAGCAAAGTTTCCTCCAGGATGACTAAAGGTAACCTACAATCCTCCCATAATTTTTCCTGAAGTAAAAATGCTCATACCCAATTTAGGAACCATAGGTTGATATGGCTTAGGAGTGAATATCCCAAACCCCATGGATTGAATAGAGCTTGGACCTGCTGCAAACACGAAGCTAGAGAAGGGAAATGGCACAATCAAAAGTGGAAAGATTGATGAGTTCATAGACCTGATTGGTGGAATTCCCCAAGAAGAAGTGAGAAGTGTAGAAGGAGGTATAGATCCCGCCATACTGAGTGGTGGTAGGGATGACATGGTAGCAAAGACTGTCGCTTCAAAAGCTAAAGTGGGACCTATCCTCTCCGTAGAAGAAGAATTGATTTCACTAGCCATGTAAGGAACTTGCATGTAATAAGGCTCATTAATGTCAGGATTCAACTGCACTAGAACTAGGCTGAGAGGGTTAGTCAAAGGTGGATCAAAGTGTGGTAAGGGAATTTTTTCAACTACCTCAATAGTAAAATAGTATTCCTCCCTAGGACCAATATTATTCCCCCAAACCTGAGTATGGCATAAGTTTTCTGATGTGGGAATCAACCTATGTCTATGTCGTGGTGTACCCTCCTCTTTAAGAGAAAGGCCTGAAAATCTATAAGAACGATGGTTACTTCATTCAACGATGGTGAATATATGTTTATTATCTAGTTAAGACAATTAAAACACCCTTATGGCCACATTACGACTTAGACCAAATAACACTCTGTAAAATATGACATTATGACTTAGACCAAACAACACTCTGTAAAAGAAACCCTAAAGGTAAGAACATGCAAAGCATGAGATAACGAAGGGATTTCCTCCTATCAAATTCTGCTTTATCAAGGCATAGATCAAAAATGAATATGTGGTTGGGACAATTATAATAGGCATATTCTTAATGACCCTTTTAAACCTGGTACAAGTACCATTACTACCCTAGGGGTACCCTCCAGTTGGATTGAGTGAGTTTGCCCGAAATCTTCCCCAAGTACAGGGATGATGAACCCCTCCCTGTCACCCTATGTAAAAGCTCTTAAAGAAAGGCCACTATGGTTACCATCAACAACAACACATCTTGGCGGGACAGTCGCCAACTAGATTCACACACAAAGGAAGGACAAAAAAATATGAAACACCCTTGAGAGACCCTTATATCAAGGTGTACTCCTCCCAAGTGGTTCCCAAGAGTGACAAAAAGAATTATTTAATTAAACAAAGTATTTCGATAGAAATCACATGCGAGAATTTTTTGGCCGACTCGTTTCGAACCAACAAGTGTGGTTCATCATTAGGACTAGATGAAGAGGCAGGTAACATCATTTGTAATACATGCAACTCCCATAATCTGTGCCACCAAGAATAATGAAGTAGGTCATATCACTTCGCTAGCCTCAAGTGTGACCTTGTGATTAACCCTTGTGTTAGAAGGGCTTCCTAGATTGTATCAATGAAAGTGGATTTACCCTCCCTACAACAAGATGCTAATTTTGTTTCCTGGTCTTGGAGCAGTTAACCTCACACTCTTATTCAAAGACCCTAGCTTAGACTAATGTTGGTGTGCTACTAGTGAAAATAGAAGACAAGTCAAATCAATTTTATTAAAACGTTAATTTTAAGAGGGTGTTATTTACTCAATATGGAAATGGCATGAAACTTAGAATGTGTGAATATAATCTTATTAGAAACACCCTAATGCTACTATATGATAAGGCACGATTTACTTTTCGATTAGATGAAAACTAACTACAAGAGGGTAAAGAGTCATTTTCCTTTTACAGTGAAAAGATCGTCTTCAAACACTCTCAATAAATTTCATGAAATTCACCAAATTTATAGTAAAATAGACCTAAGAAAAAAAATCTAAACATTATAATTCAAGACAATCAAAAGCTCAATACTTGGGATTTTGCAAACAAAATAGCTCAAACACAATCCAAAGAAAGAAAATAAAGAGTAAATGGATGATTCAAATCAAGTAGAGTTGTAGCTCAATGTATGAGACAACAACTATCTACACAATATTAAAAAACCACATACCCTAACTCAAGGAAAAATTGGAAAGGAGTAAGTGGAAACAAAGTTTGATTCAAATAGTAGATTGAAAACACTAAAAAAAACCTTTGTAGTGAATATTTTCACAACCACAACATTTTTAAAATGAAAACACCACTAAATGCAGGTAAAAGAAAACACATGAATTAGATGAAAACTCAAAAAATATTAAGCAACCAAAATCAAATCAAAATGCACCAATCAAACACATATTTGAAACTAGATCTGAACTATAGAAAAAGCAACAAAAACAAACTTGAACAAAGAGATCCAAATCTCGAGGACAAATGTCCCAAAAAAAACACAACAAAGCTTCAAACCCTATAGCTTAGGCAAAATATGGATCAAGATCAAAATGAAGGAACAAAGTTAGATTTGATATGATTATCAATTTATAATTACAATAGTACACAAATACAGAAAGCCCAAAATAGATCCAAGCAATCACAGTTCAAATTCAATTGAGATAAGCTCTACTAGGAACCCTAAGGCTCAAATGAAGAAAAATTAATACAAGAACTCACATTTGAAACAAAACAACAACGTATATGGATCGAGACAAAGAAAGAAATAATATATTTGATAAATCAAATCAAGTCTTGTAGGAGAAACCCTAAAAAACCTAAATTTAAGGTATCTTCGTTGGGACATGGTTAGCAATAGTGCAAGGATCCTTGCTAGGAGGATAAAAAACACCCAACAAGGATATCTATATTTGCTCTATTAGCTATTGTAAGCGAACATGGATAGGATAAATTGAATTTTAAGGAGATATTTGAATGATATCAAGCAAAAAATAGGATTAATTAGAGAAAAACTAACCCAGAACATGCCACAATCACTCAAAGAATACAATCAAAGCAACATAAAACCAAATAGGTCACAAAGAGAAGAGATCTAATAGATCTAGGGTTGACTCACCAGCGGAGTCGCCAATTTTGTTATGGGAGAATTTTTTCTGAGCTAACATGCTACATTTAACCTAGTATATTATCTAAGGATCTACTCAGACTAGTGTGTGTAATGTTGAAGAGGAATAAACAAAAATATATTCCTAGTTCACCCTTACACAAGCAATCAGTTTTTACACTCATATGTGATATAATAAGAAGAGAGTTTGAAGGCTAGAACCAGTTTCCCTAATAGATTAGAGAAGTTATTTTGTGCTTGATGTAGAGAAAAACTTCTAGTTGAAGATCTCACTTCCAGCTGCCACAAAACAAGACCCTACATGCATACATCACCAACCAAGCAAACAATAGCCTTTCGTAGAGGGCTTGTCAACCTAAAAACAAAATGTATAAGAAAAAAACATTATCATAACACAAGTTTAATAAGAACAATACAAAAGGTATACATCCAACCAATAGAGCCCTCTCCTCAAGTGTCCAACATAGCCTCCTCCTCTAGGTGTAACGAAGGATCTTTGATCACTTGAGATTAAGATCTTAGATCTGGGGAAAAATAATTCTCTCAGTCTCTCCAAGACTCAAAATCTAACCATTAGCTTGACCCTCTAGAATCACTAGTATAAATAGGCTTACATACCTCTTATATAGGACAAATCTAGATGATTAAGATAAAGAGAACATAGGGATCTTCTCCAATAATGCACCCAAGCCAACTTGAAGACATGATCCATTAATATAATCTCATAGGAAAAATAAGACTCTAGAAGCTCAACCATCCTTGCTAGGACAAAGAAATCAATGGTGGATGATACTCATTGGGAATACAAAGGATCCTAATGAGGATAGGGTATCATCACTTTGTTAAGAGCTAACTCCCAGCGAAGATGCACAAAAAAGAGGAAAAACAAGGGCAAGGCATGTAGAAAAAGGTAAGCAACATAGGAAATCATGTATATTGACTCTAAGGAGGAAATTAGGTTGATTACAATTTGCAAAGTGTTTGAGTCAAGTGCATAGGCACATACCATAGAAACAATTGATTTCTCATGTCTTCTTTTTGAAGAGAATATATTTTTTTAAGGGACCTCTTTTCCATGCATGCTTGAGAATAAATTTCATCTCTTCCTATAACACCCACATATGTGCATATGTTAGCTAGTGCATCCGACAAACTTCCATTTCAAATACTGACAAGTGATTTGAACCATGCCCAATGAAGCATAGGGCTAAGTACAAGAACACCTTTGCAAGCTTCCTTTCTCTCTCCCGTAGATGAGCTTCCTTGACTTCGAGCATGTAACACCTACGATATTTTCCTTATTGAAACCACATGTTGCAACCTCTTCTAAGAAAAGTCATCAAGATGTAAATATCTCGTGCCTACACATAATGCATTAAGGGTGGTAGATGTTGGGTTTATGAAGTGAATGGACTCTTTAGGTTTAATTTATTTACTTTTTTTAGCCTATTATTCTTTCCACACCTCACCTTTGCTTTTTCCAACTCCTTTCAAGCAAGCTCTTCCAATAAGCTTGTCACATTGGAGGTTAGTTTTATGCTAGAGATAAGTAATTCTCTACTTTCACAACATCTCAAAGCCTCTTCATGAAAGAAAAACCAATGCTTAAATTATTCCTTAACAAGCACACCTCTCATAAATATGAATAGAGGTTGGTGGCATGATTGTTCCTCATTTGGACCTCTTACCTTTTTGCTTCTAAAATTTTAACATATGGGATCATGTTTTGATTTTGTGTGACGAGTTAACAGGTATATGTTGAAAATGTAACTACTGTTGGTCTTTATAATCTAATAAAAAATGTACTATTGAAATATTTATTATATTCATTTATTAAATTCATTATTATTATTATTTTTCTAGTTAAAGCCTGTTATTCATGCTTTTTAGGGTTTATTGAGTCAAAATAAAAATTTTCATGATTCAAACAATGTACTTGAGTCAAAGTCCCATTTGGACTATTTGAAAGAAAAAAAAAAGTTATTTTATTTGATTCAAAAATTCAATTTTGTCACTACAAGACCAAGTCAGCCCTGCTTGGACAAGTCGGCATAGAAGAGGCACCTATTCAACACCTTGGACAAATATAAATATGAAACACTTCAACCTCATTTTCTGACTAATCACACTCATCGATCTATGTGCCAAGAAGGAGAAGAAAAGTAGCGAAAGTCAAAGGAGAAAGAGAAGAAGTCAAAGGAGAGATTAAACACTGAAATTTTCTAGTTTCTATTTACACGTGCGAAGGTGTTGGGGCAACTCTATGAGTTATAAGTCCAAAATTGCAAGTCCGAGTTGCAGGTATGAATTTTTGTGTTTGACCATATTTGAAGAGCGTTGGCCAACATTGACTATTTTTTACTTTGAATTGGTTGGAGAAGGTTTGAAGGAGGGATGACTTGGGTCTTTGTGGAGGTATTAGCCTTGGTATAGAGTCTTGGATATCTCACTTTGACATGATTCCATAAGAAGAGGATTGGTTGGGCTTTCCCCATTGTGGAGTTTTGCCTTGGCTTGAAGCCTAGATCTTGTGTTCTTTGTCTCTTGTGATTTTCATTCTTTGAATATTTTGGTAATTTCTTGATGAAGAGAAAATAATTAAAGTAATAAAATCAAACAACATTCATAAATAACTATCAAGTAAGAGGAATCAACCATAATTTACAAGCACTTTGATTTTTCAACATGGTATCAGAGCTAAGGTGAAGGAAGGAAGTTTCAAGATCACATCTTGTTGGAACACTTGTTGGAAGATATTCTTGAAGCATCCATCTATATTATCTCTCCCTCTTCAATGGAAAGATGTATGAATAAAGGTCTCAAGACTCTTAGGAGTCTCCTTGAAACAATCAAGGGTTGCATCATCAAGTTCATATCCAATTTATCTAAAGAAGTCATGGATGAAAGTCTTCATTCTTCTCTTACAGGTTTATTTGAAGATATAATACATGGGTAATCGATAGTGGAGCTTCAAGGCACATGTCAAGCGAACTTGTTCAACTCAAAAGTCTATCAAAACGAAGCTTTTCTCACTCAGTGGAACTTGGATGCAAGAATAAATAATCGGTTAAAGGGATTGGATCTACTTCCTTGGAGCTAGAATCTGATGCAAATATTCATCTCAACAATGTCCTCTATGTTCAGAGTTTGAAAAAGAACTTGCTTTCTATTTCTCGCTTAGAAAATAAAGGTGATAAGGTTTCATTTGTTGATGGAAAAGTTATTGTATGGGCAAATGTATCTAATATTGAAAATGAAATGACTATTGGGATTCATGAAGGGAGGTTGTATAGACTTGTAACACCTCCTCCTCAAGATCTAGTACATTTAGACATCAACCCTTGTGAATTATGACATAGAAGGTAAGGCCACCTACACTACAAAAAATTTCCATCATTAAATCAAATGGTGATTGGTATACCCCAATTGAAAGAAGAACATGAAGGAGTCTATAAGGGATGTTCCCTTGGAAATAATGTGAAGAAACTATTTCTAAGTAGTGAAACAAGATCCAAGGAAATTTTGGACCTCATTCACTCCGATGTTTGTGGACCCATGGCAAAAAAGTCACTTGGTGGTCATCAATACTATGAGACATTTATTGATGATCACTATAGAAATACCTAGATATACCTCTTGAAGTCTAAGGATGAAGTACTCGAGAAGTTCCAAGAGTTCAAGGAAGAAGTAGAGAATTTTACAAATAAGAAAATCAAAACCCTAATATCAGATAATGGTGGAGAATATACTTCTAGAGAACTTGTGGCCTTTTGCAAAGAAGTAGGAATTAAGAGGGAGTTAATAGTTCCCTAAAATCCTCAACAGAATGGTGTGGATGAAAGGAACAACCGATCCATTAAAGGATGTGTAAGATCCATGCTACATGACAAAGACCTTGCCAAGTTCTTATGGGGAGAAGCTTCTGTGACAATAATCTACATACAAAATAGAATCCCTCACAAAATTCTTGATAACATGGCTCTGAAAGAAGAATTTATAGGAAAGAAGATGAACATTGATCACCTTAAAATTTTTGGATGTCATATATAAATTCACATTCCCAAGGAAAAAATAAATAAGTTGGACTTGACATGTATGAAAGGAATCTTTGTTAGATATATCACCTCATCAAAATCATATAGAGTCAAGATCGAGGAAGATAATCATATTGAAGTAACCATAGATGTCATTTTTTATGAAAATATTGTATACAAGAAGTCCAAGGATATTCCCATTGATTCTGATGAAGAATAAGAACCTATCTTTACAAATGAAGAAGTTTTCAAGGCAAGACTATCAACCCTCCAGAATCTAAACCAATCATGAAGAACCTAAAGGACAAAGTAAAGATGTGCAACAAGTCATCATTCCAAAGACTCAAAAAATACTAGTCTAATAAAGATCAACTCTACAAGAAGCCAAAGAACATGCACCAACTAAAGGAACATTCAGAGAAATAAAGAAGCCCAAATGATACATAGGTTATGAAACTTACATGAATAAACTAATTGAAGCATAACCTACCACTTATGAGAAAGCAACTGAACATTAAGTAGGGAAGAATGATATGTGAGAAGAATATCAATCCATAATGAAGAATTATGTTTTGAAAATGTGTTACACGTCATTTTTTCACAATTAGGAAAATGAATTCCAATTCAAATCTCTTGCTATTCGATGAAGTGTTCCAAATAATTCCCCTACAATGTTGGAAGAAAAACAATCTCAAAGACAACAAGAATCCTAGATTACATTGCTTAAAAACCTATTTCAAGCACTTGCTCACTTTTTGTAGTCACTACCTATGAAAATGTAGTTATGATCATTATGGACTATGTAATCTTGCACTCTCTTTTCCACTAAAAAGTGTGCAAGCCTCTTAATGTAGGTAAAAAAATAAAAAGAAATTTCTAGAAGCTTTGTTGGAGGAATATTTCCCAACTGAAGGCCTTGATCCCCTACTTACTTGGGCCCCATCTCTTTGTTCATGGATCAAACTCACTCTCTTTTTGGAACCCTAATCCATGTCTTTATGGATCTCATCCCTTGGGAAGAGGATCTCAAACCTCCTCGCCTTAGCCTATAAATTCAACACAGACCAGAGGGTAAGGGAGGACTTTGGAATGTAAACTTATGTTGCTGAATTGAGGTTGGGTGATTGTCACTTAAAGGAGGATTGGAGACTATAGGAAGGAGGTTTTCAACATCATGGCTAAGGTTGTACTTCTCCTTTTCATTCAATTATAATACAAAAGAGTGTTTCTTTCTCACTCTATTATTCAATGGAGCTAATGTGTTATGTGTTTACTTCCATTTTTCCATTGACAATGATATTAGGTACTAGTCTTCTTGATCACTAATATGGGTTTTATTGAGTCATTTATCTATCATATGCCTTTGATCCTTTATTATTATTGTGTTTTCAGGTCTATATTTTGTGGATTTGAAATATGCATCAAACCATAGCGAGGATCTTCATTAGGCATTTCATTTGAAAGGTATGAATTTCATATTCCAATAGTCTTTCTTATGATTCAATAGGAATGAACCTAGAGAAAGATTTACTAGTTTTTTTGTTTGTTACTAGATACAACCATTGAACCTAGGGAGATCTTGTCTTGTCCACAATATGAGATTTTATCCACTTAACAAATTGGCGACCATACTGGGGAATGTTTTGTTCTTCAATGTGCCTTCATGTGACTCCAACTAACTTTATTGATTGTGTTTAGACCTTTGAGAAGTTAAAATTTTGGATATCTTGGTATCTTTTTATTTTTTCTTTGTTTTTCTTGGGTTGTGCACTTTGCATTCAGAAACAGAGCGCAACATATACACAAGACACTAATCTTCTTTTATTACAAGTATTCAACCTGATTACATCATGGCCCCACAATATACCACTTGTAGGTTTATTAGATGCTATTAAAAGGAACTTCAATCCCTAATCGTTTATCAGCTACCACTGAAAGGGACTACTGCCCCTACTCGTTTACTAATGCTCACTGGAAGGGACTCTTTCCCCTGCTCATTTATCAATCTTTGTTGAAAGGGAATGCTAACTCTAAGCATTTACTAACACCCACTAGAGGGAACTTCAACCCCCGATTTTCTAGCTACCACTTTCTAGCCCTGTTGATCCACCTTTCATCTACTTTTAAACTCAAATCAATAGGCCTTCTTTTCTTTCAAAATAATTGTATTCCTTAATCACCGACACCTTCAACAATATTTGATTACTGATAAAATCACCTTCAAAAATATATGATTACTGATATAAACCACCACCACCTTCAGCAATCTATCATCATTGAACAAATCACCAAACTTTATGCACCAACAACATCAACACCAATCACCTATGCACTTCTTTTCATCTTTAGAAACACTTTTAGATACCAATATTGGTCTCTAGTACACTTCTAATGCATACCACCATTATGCATCACGTTGCACCAACAACCTCTAATCCACACACTCTTCTATGCAACCACACAAACTCATTTTCTCAAGCCTTCTTATAAAGAATTTGGCTTGATATTTTTTGGTTTCTCTTTATTTTCTTTGATTACTACATGCATCCTTATTTTTTTCATTTGTCTGATTTGTTTCAGTCCTCTGACTGTGTTCACCAAGTTATCTAATCCTGGTCATCCTTTTCTATCAGTTAAACTGAGTTTATTTTCCTATTTTATCATTCTGGCCTTTTTATAGGATATAACAGTGCTTCTGTTAATTTTCGCTGCAGTTGATTTTGGATTAACTACCAAAATTGTTGTCTAAATGATAGTTCCACCTTTCTGAGCTTAATCTCCTTTTTGTTGTCCCCTTTACCTATTTTCCACCATATAAACATGCCTCTGCAACCACTGGCTAGGCCATTGGGCAATTAGCCCTGTCAAGCCCTCTATGAGATGATTTCTTTGTATAAATGGATCAATTCCATTTATTTTGTTTCTACATGAAATAATCAAAAACCATCCCAAAGGCCAGAGCTCCCTTTATCCTTGATATTTTATTTGTATCACACCCCTGGTCTCATTTCTACGTGAAACAAGCCAAGGCATAGGTTCAGGCACTTAGCCGAGAAATACCTATCCATTCCTTGTGCTGTGTACACCATAGTAATCCACTAGGGTAAAACCTGTGGGATGAGTTGTCCTGGTGGGGTCCTCCCAACATCAATCTTATTGGCTTCCACCTGAATCTTTTCTTTCTGACGCCTTCCTTAGATGCTCCTTTTATAAGATGTCGGGTTGGATCTTGTAGGCTTAGCTATCTTGCAGGGTCTACCCAAAACCTTTCTGATTGGTTGTTGCTATGTCAAACTACCACCATGTCCCAAAAAACCCCTCCTAGCTGTTTTCCTTTGTGCCTTTTTAGTAACTCTTAGGGTCATACCTTCGGGTTGATGTCACAATGATGTCACTCTTGTCACGTGTTGACTTGTAGTGGTGACATGTGTCACTTGGAAATAACCCACTTGGGTACCTGAAAACCTCAAATCTATATGAAACATGTCCACTGCTGAATGGTTGTGCTAACGTCACCTTCCTACGTTGTCTGGACCAATTGCATGCTGCCACCTGTCCTGTTAAAGGAGAGAGAAAGGGTCCCAAGGCATTGGTTTTATGACCATTTTCTTTGTTAATATGTTTTCCAAAAACCACCGAGTTTAAGAACCACCCTCGAAACCACTCATGTGTGGTTTATGGTGTTTGGAGGAGTGACCATGGGGTGGATCTCCATCGTTGATCTACGTGATCAGAGGTGTGGGAAACCACATTCCTTGATTACCAAGACCTTTGTCTATGGTGTTGTAAAATTTTTTCCATGTGGCCTGATGCTTACCTCTTTTGTTCTCCTATCGAGTCAATGCTATATTGCACTACCACTTATTTATGCCTTCGAGAATGCACCTCCAGGCTAGCCCTTCACAGGTTGAGATGTTAGAGTGGGGACCTCTCGCTTGAATCTCATTGGTTGGCTCTTACTACCATGTCCTAACACTTTACTTCTATGCACTCTATCAAATTCACTAGGGTTAGCCCACTCGGTGGGTTCCACTTGCTACCAACCGCTACCAATGAAAACACTTTCTTCTACGAATGTGTCTGCCACATCTTCCCGGTTCTCTAGCTTAGAAGTTTTGCTGGTCTTGCTATCAAGTTTACCGCCAAAACACCTTTAACTCTTCAATATTTGACTGGCCTTATCTCATGATCCAGGAGGTCATTTTCGATCTTCCATATACCGTTGGAAATCTCTTCTAGATCTCTATCTATATGAATGAGTTCCACTTACATATGAGATGATTTGGTACTCTAGAATTAGGTCCAAATCCTTTGCACCTTTCTGCTACCATGATTTTACTTTTCCTTTGTTTTTCCTATGCCACCTCTATCATTTCCTTTCCCTTTTCCTACAAAGACAATACCATTATCAATGCTCTACAGTTTTCATGCTTTGCCTTAGCCAACAATGTTTTCGTTTGCCACCAATGACAACATTTTTACCAATGCAGTTTCCTTATCCAATATTTAGCATTTCCTTTACCTTTTCCTTTTCCTTTTCATTTACTTTTCCTTTTCCAACTTATCATCAATGACAACATGTTTCCAACAATCCCCCCCTTTGGCATTGATGGAAACGCCAAGATCAAATAACACATCATTACCAATGATAAAGAAAAGACAAGTGTAATTCTATTCTTTGTCCTTGATGCTTCTCTACATGTTTTGCTGGAGGTCCTTCCATATTTTGTTTTATCAATAATACTTCTCCCCCTTTGACATCAATGGAAAAGGTACTAACATTCTCCCCTGTAAAAAATATCCCTCTATATTATGATCTTGTGGACCTGTCAACTGCTTCTTCTTATGCTGAAAACCTCAGGTACCTCTGATCTGATCCAAGTAGCTTCCTCTCTGTCTTATGAAGAAGATTGAGTTGAAGGGAAAATAATATTTACTCCAAATATCTTACTCAAGTAGGCAAGAGGGATCTCTTGCTGAAAGAACACATTCTTGTGTAACTCAGTCATGAGAAAATGATTCCTGTTGGTCTGTGTCTCAACTAGGATTACATTCATAAAATTTCCTACCTAAACATATACCCTTGACCTCTAGCAACAAGAATAATCGTTGCTATGCTTGACACCATCAATTATCAGTTGATAAACAACAAAGTACACCACTTAGAAGCACTTACTTGACAACCATAGAGGGGCTCTCACTAATGCATGCCTAAAAAACTCACTTGTATTTCACTAGGAAGAATTCTAATGACAACAAACTTGCCATGATAAATTTGACTCATCAAGAACCAATCATATAAATAGGGACTCATTTACCAACACTAACGTTGTACTCTAACTATAAATACCAATTGACTATACCTTTGATACCATGTGATACCAATTACCAATTGGAACAACATCATGATAACCAATCCATTTTGATTACTCACATATGTAGCAAACACCATTTGCCTCTGTAACACATAACTGATACCAATTATCAATGCATAATCTAATACTCAAATCTTGACTTGAGCATACTCTCTTGTGGCCATACTTCCTCTTTGCATTAGAAATCTATAAGAAATACTTGCTAGAAAAGCTTGTAAACAAATCATCACCAACTACACATGCTCAAACTATCAACTTATTTGAAAACAATATTCAATCAACCAAATTATTCATAAATGAAAGAAGAACACTTCCCTTTATCCTTCAGATGTGTTCCTTGGCATATTCCTTTCTGTTCCTTGCATTTGATTTTTTTGGCTTCCCTAAAACCAAACCCTTCTTTTCAATGAAGAGGAACAACAAACCTACTCCCCCCTGAGTATATTATCTTCCTTCTTCTTCCAAACCCACATATGCTAAATTTGATCAACACCATGAGTTGGTTTCTTGCACTGACTTGCTTAACTGGGTGGATTTCTGCTTGAGCATATAGACCAATGTTGCTCTTCTTTCTCACTGTAATGCTTTGGAGATCTTTCATTACTGATGTTGTTTCTTTTAACGAATTGGAGTCTTTGCTTGTAAGAGAGATCAAACATTGGAATTTTAGACATAATATTCTTCATCAAGCACTGTTTTACACTACCTCCATTCACCATTTGATTTGCCTCTCTTCTAGGTGCTTAAATAACTCTTGTGCAATTCCTTTTTTTTTGCTCTCAACTCTATTTGCAGCATTATGGAAAAATAATTTCGTTCTAGATTTGCATGCAGTTGCTTTATGCCCAAAATTCTTATACATGTAGCATTTAACTTTATTTAAGAAGGGGACAAAATAATTATACTTCTTACCAAATCTTGTGCCCATCTAATTTCCTGGACTGTAATTTTCTCTCTTCTTGCTCTTGGGCCATTGAAAATATTTCCTTGGAGGAGAAAAGGCTCTTTTTTCTTGGCTGGTTGAATTTATCTTATGAGGAATTCATGGTTGTGGCTGAAAATTTTCATTCCACTTATGTTGTTTCACCTTTGTTTACTTTCTAGACACTTGGAGGCAAAGTTCCCTACGTTATTACAACAAAATCATATGAGGGGAAACATACCCTTTATTTTGACTCCTGGAAGTCGCTTTATTTTGTTGTGTTCTTCTCTTTGCCATTGCAGAGCTACTAGACCTTCTTTTAGCCAAATTCATGGGTCACTTTAACGTTGTTTCTGAGTCACCATGATATTCAGTTGTTATATTATCCTGAGACGAACAATCATTGGTTTGATTGTCTTTAAACACTTCAAAATTCTCTGTATGTTTCTGAAGATTCAATGCTTACTCTTTTAATGCTCTATTCTCCTGTTGCATCTTCATATTTATAGCTATGAATTTCTTAATCTCCTCAAGAGCTGATATGAGGTGCCTCTTCAAACCAATATTTTCTTCAAGATCTTTCAACTCAATTGAGGAGTCACTAAATTCATCACTAGTCTTTATTTCACTCTCAGAATTTTGTTTCCTTGATGACTCTAGGGATTCTTTTGTTGATACGTGAGATGTCCTTTATTCCTTTTCACCAGAGGTGGACTCATTTTCTTCTTGACAAATGTCTAGATTTGTTATCACTATTAAAGTAGCTCTATCTTCATTACAACTTGATGAGCAAATATTACTTTCACCAGTACTTGTAGCTGAGTAGTTTGAAGATAAATGGTCTATTGTTCTACAATAACAACAAAACAACAACTTACTTGCATATTGCATATTCTCTAGGTGTTGATCATCGACTTGGCTTATTGATACAAAATAATCATCATCTAATTCATGATTTTCAATGCTCTTTTAATCTTTTCCTACTTCATCCTCCATGGAAATTCTCTTGACACCACATGCAGTTTTCATGTCTACTTCATAGATGGATTGCAATTTTTCCCATATCTCCTTCATAGTTTTAAAACATATTAATTTTTCAATATCTGACTTAGACAAACCTCTCATGATTTCCTTCCTGACTTGTTTATCAAACTTATCATTTATTACTCCATACTCCACATATAGCCATACATCCAAATCAAGAGCTTGCAAGTAGATTCTCATCCTTACCTTCCAAGTTGTATAATTTGAGCCATTCAAAAATGGAACTCCTTCTGTGGTAATCCATTCATGGTTCTCCATGATCCCTGATCTTCCTTTCTGGTGATAAATTGATCTTGAAGGACACCAGCTCTGATACCCATTGTTAGAAACAATGGAAACCAGGACACTACTTACGGGGGGAATGAATCAGTAGTGTGGGAAAATTATACAATTCTTCACAAATTTCATTTTTTAATTAATTTAAAAATTATTCATGGATTAAAAACACAACTCAATCATGTAGAAAATGACATCATAAACATCAAGCACATGAGAAACATATACACAAGACACCAATCTTCTTTTATTTCAAGTGTTCAAGTTGATTACATCATTTCCCCACAAACTACCACTTGTAGGTTTATTAGTTGCTACTGAAAATAAGTTCAATCCTTGCTCATTTTTCAATTACCACTGAAAGGGATTGCTGCCCCTACTAGTTTACTAGTACTTACTGGAAGGGACTATTTCCCCTGCTCATTTATCAATCTCTGCTGAAAGCGACTGTTGCCCCTGAACAATTACTAGCACCCACTAGAAGGAGATTCAACCCTGATATGCAAGCTACCACTTGCTAGCCCTGTTGATCCATCTTCCATTTATTTTCAAACTCAAATCAATAGGCCTTTTCTACTTTCAAAATAATTGTATTCCTTAATCACCAATACCTTCAACAATCTTTGATTACTAATAAAATGACCTTTAGCAATATTTGATTACTAATACAAACCACCACCACCTTCAACAATCTGTCATAACTGAAAAATCACCAAAATTTATGCACCAACAACAACAACAATCATCTATGCACTTCTTTGCATCTTTAGAAACACCTTTTAGATACAAAGATTGGTATCTGATACACCTTTATTGCATACCACCATTACGCATCACATTGCACCAACAACCTCTAATCCACCCACTCTTCTCCACAACCACACAAACTTGTTTTCTCAAGCCTACTTATAAAGAATTTGACTTGATATTTTTTGGCTTCTCTTTATTTTCTTTGATTACTACATGCATCCTTATTTTTTCCTTTGTTCTGTTTATTTCAGTCCTCTAACTGTGTTCACCAAGTTATCTGATCCTGTTCATCCTTTTCTACTAATTAAACTGAGTTTATTTGCCTATTTTAGCATTATGAACTTTTTATAGGATTTAACAGTGCTTCTGCTAATTTTAGCTCAATTAAATTTGGCTTAACTTCCAAAACTGCAATCAAACTGAGAGTTCTATCTTTTTGAGCTTAAGCTCCTTTTCATTGAACCCTTTACCTATTTTCCACTATATAACCAGGTCTTTGTGACCACTAGCTATGCCATTGGGTCCTTAGCCTTGTCAACCCCTCTGCGAGATGATTTATTTGTATAAATGGCTCAATTCCATTTATTTTGTTTCTACGTGAAACAATCAAACACTAACCCAAAGGTTGAAGCTCTCTTTCTCTCGACTCATTTGTTTGTGTTGCGCCCCTAGTCTCATTTCTACGTGAAACAAGCCAAGGGACAAGTCCAAGCGCTTAGACCATAACTCCCTATCCAACCCTTGTGTTGTGTACACCATAGTAATCTACTGAGGTAAAGCCTGCAAGAGGAGTTGTCTCGATGGGGTCCTCCCTATGCCAATCTAATTGGCTTCCACCTGTGTTTTGTTAGTGGTGATGTGTCGCAATGCTTTTATTTTCAACGCCTCCCTTAGATGCTCCTTTTATAAGCTATCGAGATGGGTCTTGTAGGTTTATCTATCCTACAGGGTACACCTGACACCTTTATGATTGGTTTTCACTCTATCAACCTGTGATCATGTCCTGACAAACACCTCCCATCTCTTTCCCTTTGTGTCTTTTATTAAACATCGAGGTCATACCTCTGGGAGGACATCATAATGACGTCACTCCTAACACATTTACACCATTGATTAGATGTGCTAACATCACCTTCCTTTGTTGGCTGGCCCAATCGCATGCTACCACCAGTATTGTAGGAGGAGAGAGAAAGGGTCCCAAGGTCTTTGTTTTTCTACCATTTTCTTTGTTAATATGTTTTCCATAAACTATCAGGTTCAAGCATTGTCCTCGACACGATTCTTGTGTCATTTGTGGTGTTCAATAACCCCATGGTGGATCTCCACCATTGATCTATGAAATCAGAAGTGTGAGAAACAACCTTCCATTACCACCAAGACCTTTGTCTATGATGTTATTGGAAAGCTACCATGTGGCCTAATGCTTACCTCTTCCATTCTCTTGTTAGGGTGATGACATATTGCAATGCCTCTTATTTATGCCTCTGGGAATGCACCTATGGGATAGCCCTCAGTAGGCTGAGCTGTCAGAGTGGGGACCTCCCACTTGAATCTCACTGGTCAGCTCTTGCTCCATGTTTCATTTCTTTACTTTTGTGCACTCTATCAAATCTATCGAGGTAAGCCCTTCTGAGTGGGTTCCACCTGCTACCAACTGCTACCAATGAAAATGCTTTCCATTGCAAATATGTCCTCCACGTCTACCCACTGCTCTCACATAGAGGCTATTTTGGTCTTTCTACCAAGTTCAACACTTAAGCCAACATTGGCTACTTGCCAAAGGCTCACCCAAACACCTTTAACTCTACAATCTTTGACTTGGGGTCATAGAACTCTAACTGGCCCTATCTCACGATCCATGATGCCATTTTTGATCTTCCATATATTGTTGGAAACATATTCTAGATATCTATCTATTTGGATGGGTTTCACCTACATCTGAGATGATCTGCTACTCCAGAATTGGCTCCAAAGCCTATGCACCTTTTTTCTACCATGCTTTGCCTTTGCCTTAGATTTTCCTATGCCACCTCTGCCATTGCCTTTGCATTTTCCTATAGAGACAAAACCATTATCAATGTTTTGCAGTTGGCATGCTTTTCCTTAGGCAACAATTTTTCCCTTTTCCATCAATTTCCTCTCCCACCAATGGCAACATATTTACCAATGCAGTTGCCTTTTCCAATCTTTGCCATTTCCTTTACCTTTTCCTTTGCCTTTGCATTTGCTTTTCCTTTCCACCTTTGCCATCAATGAAAACAAATTCCCAACAAACACAACATTTAGGGACATTTTTTTCATGTACTAGAAATGGTATTCTGCAGTTCACAACAACTTGGTAACCTTTTATACCTAGTGTCCCATTTTTATTGTTTTTTTTTCTTTTGATTGATTCCAATTGTAGAATTAAATATCATACATTGTTATTTTCTTTAAACTAAAAATAATTTTTCAGTAGACCTATGGATGAATATGATGTCAATGATTCCATAATTTACCAACCAAGGAACCCCTCTTAATGAGGATCCTAGTCCTTTTCTTTACTTTGGAAATGTTGGTCCTCCTTATATAGCTACATTTTCATTACCCAAATTTACGATAGGTTTACTAGTATGGTTATTAAACTTATTTAGTCTCAAATTGTTCCTCCTCAACTAGATTATTCACCTCAACCGATTTCTCCATCTCAACAACCCCAACCGTTTGTTGATATTTTACCTTCTTCTCTCATCATGTCCTCTTCCCTTTCTTCTTCTTTGCCCGATGAAAGTCTTAATGCTAGTAACCAGGAGGCTAAGAAGAAGAAGAAGAAGAAGCAATATAGGAAAGGAGTAAATCAACCAACTATGGCTATGCTGGTTGATAATGTGGAAGAAACCTCCAACATGCATCGTAAGGCCAAATACCCTTGCAAGCTTCATAAGGGTGACCACTTCCTTATCAATTGTCTTGGTATTCCTAAGGTTTGGGAAGTATGGTCTAAGGATTCTCATCAACTTATTTTTGATTCATCAACTAGGAAAAATTTTAAAGTTACATTTCCTTGTAGGTTATGCGAAGGGATTCATCAAACTCACCTTTTCCCTCACATGGATGAAACCTCAAATTTTTTGGAAAATCTTGCTGTTTCTCAACAAAAAATTCTAACTAGTTACTGTAAAATTTCTCCCAACCTACTGTCAGTTGAGGAAGTGATTGATCTAATTCCAAGTACAATCAATTCCACTCTTCCATTAGAGAGTGAAACACATATCACTTAAGTTGATGAAACATTGGTTGATCAAGTGGTTGAATCGATTATGTCTTTGGTCAATCCCACTCTCCCCTTAGAGATTCAAGTTAATACCACTCAGGTTCTTTTTGTTACTTCAGATTCTGCCACACAAGGGGGCATTTCACCCATTTCCATAGACCCCTCCCAAAGTACTGAAGTTATTTCCTTTGATTGGAGTAGACTAATAGAGCCTCATCTCCCTTCTTCCCCCATTTTCCAAATCATTGTGACGGGTTATGGTAAGAATTTGTGTCACACAAATGTAGATGAAGGTGCTTCTATTACTATTTTATCCTCAACTGCTTGGAAAGCTTTGGGTTCCCCTCAGCTTGTGTTTGTTACAAAAAATCTTTTGAGTTTTAACAAAACCATCAGTGAACCTTTGGGGATCCTTCCTAAATTTCCCATTACCTTAGAAGGTAAAACTATCTATATTGATGTTATGGTAGTCCAAGGCCCCTTGAGTTTTTATTTTCTCCTTGGGAGAGACTCTTCTATGCCATGAAAGTCGTCGTGTCCATGCTCCTTCGTGTGATGTCTTTCCCTCACAATGGAAAAGTTGTTACAATTGACCAACTTTTTTTCATTGGTATTGATTTGATTACCAACCATTCAACATCCATGAATGTTCCTTATATGCAAGTGGTATATACTCCACCATGAGTTAATTATGTGACCACTAGTCCCGTGCATTCACTTATTGATAGAAATGAACTTCTCATTGTATGCTCATCTTATTTTGTGACATGGTGAACCCTTCAATGGGGACATTTGAACCTGATTTTCTTATCTCTATTGAGTCCCTTGAAATGTGTTCCTTCCAGAGAATTATTCTTCCTTCTGATGAAGACCTCTTAGAAGCCATGATCAAAACGTGTCCCTTGCCATGTATTCATTCTAGCGGAATGTCCTCTTGCAATCCATGATAATGTTTCATGAGAATAGTTCTTTTACTTTGTCAAGCTCATTAAAAAATGAAATAGGTCCCTGTGAGCATAGTTTCTTTTCTTGTGTCAAGCTCGTTAAAAAATGAAACAAATCCAATGAGAATAGTTCTTTTACTGTGTCAAGCTCATTAAAAAATGAAACAACTCTCTTGAGCATACTTCCTTCTCTTGTGTCAAGCTTGTTAAAAAATGAAGAAAGGTTTCATGAGCATAGTTCTTTTCTTATGTCAATCTCGTTAAAAATGAAACAAACCCTCCCCTAATTGATCCAAATCTTTTAATAGATCTCATAAATGTTGAGGTAAGTCTTTTGTATGATCTCGTAAATGAACCTTTATTCCACTCGCCTATTAGTAATCAATAGTCTACTTAGGCATATCAAATGAAGCTTTGGGGGAATGTGCCTCTATAGCTTATGCTTGGGGGACATTAAGACCAATTTCAAGCGCAATTTTTCTCTGTTTCAAGCTTGTGCAAAAATGAAACCACTCTCAAGCATAGTTTTTCTTTGTTTCAAGATTGTATAAAAATTAAACCACTCTTACCTTATCCTCATGATTGCCGCTTTTCATCAGCCTATTTCCGAGCCTTGGTTTTTTCATTCCATCATCACCATTTTCTTGGCCGATCATTCTATTTCACTTGGTGTTTTTCCTTTTCCCGAGGAACCACTGCAATGAGTGCTCTTATTAGCATGCCTCTTGACCTCTACATGTTTTGAACAGTTCCATCTTGACCAAAACAAGTTGATACCCTTTATACCACTCGTTCGTCCAAGAAGAGTTATCTTTAAGCTCTTTTCAGACTCTCAAAACATGAAAATATTGTCGAGTACACTTATTTATTTCAAACTCGTAAAAGTAAATGAAGACACATCTACCTGGCATAAGTTTACCCCTTTTACGGACCAACTAGACTAGGTAAGAAAAATGCATACTATAGTCAATCATGGCTAAAATAGTTCTCTCCTACATCATTTTACTCTTTTTTGGGCTTGAGAGACTAATTTTATGAAAAAGGACATTTTGGAGTTTACATAAGTTTTTCTCTTGACTCCCTAAATATGAGAAATGTCAAGATTTGCTTTCATGGGCTCATTAAAAATTTACATTGAAATAATTATATGAGTTTCCTTTTCGTGTCTTTTCAAACTCTTTAAATATGAAAACAACATCGAGTTACCCCTTCAGTGGACTTCTAAAATGTAAATAGTACAGGACTTGTCCAACATGGTGAGACTGAACCACTCCTTTCTAGGGTTCGTTAAAAATACTCCAAAGGACTCATCTAAATGACTAATATGAAGGATGAGCTTACAAGACAAGCATATGTTATCGTCCTTAAGCTTGCATAAAAATAAAGAGATACTTTCTAGTAATGGTGGAGGAAGATGGGAAAGAAACATTTATTTTTGTATTGTGAAAAGGTAGTATGTCACTCTTGAACATGACACTTTGTCACATTTTGTGTTTGGGTTGGGAAATCCATTTTCCTCTCAATTGATCATACGTCATTCAAAGTCCTCAAACTAATTTTTGGTCTTATTTTTTATTAAAATGCTTCCAAGTCAAAATGTCGTGTCGTCGATATGTTTAAGAGAAGTCCAACCTCAGTCAAAATTATCTTGCAAATCATAGCCTTCAATCACATCGAACATCCCTGAGTTAGTCTTGAATCACTCCAAATTTTTTCTTCAAAACTTGACATGAATTTTGTGTCATGGGCCCTCTTGTGATGGATCTCTTCCTATCGATTTTGGCTCATTATCTAGGAAGTTAATCTAGAAACCTCCTTGAGTACATTCAAGCCTGCATGCCTTAATGGCAAGTTTCTCACTTTCGACGATAGGTTCTCATCCTTGACCTTTGGTCGGATGATTCTATGAGTGTTCAACTTCAAGACATTTATTTACATTTCATAGATTGTACTGGAGTACCTTGAGAACCATTTTCATTATTGGTGGTTTCTCTTGCACCTATTAACACATTTGACTACAACACATTCACTCACATGGCTATATTCGTACTATGGATCAATAGAGATGAATACCAAGACCCTAGATCTAGTTTCATCCATCTAGGCTATGTGGAGTTTTAAATATTCATGATTGTAAAATATATATCCATATTTGACTACAACACATTCACTCACATGGTTATATTCGTGCTATGGATCAATAGAGATGAATACCAAGACCCTAGATCTAGTTTCATCCATCTAGGCTATGTGGAGTTTTAAATATTCATGATTGTAAAATATATATCCATATTTGATGGTTGCATCCATACTGTGTCTACTGTTGACATGGATCTTTGTACATTTCCATACTTGTTCTTTGAGATACTTGTACTCTAAGTATGGGTATTCCTACCTTAGTGATGATTATATGAAGATATTTTATTGTAATCCTTTATTGTTTTTTTAGGTCTCTAGCCATCGTCTCTAATATGAACTTTTACATGATAAAGCACTTCAGTCCTCAAACACCTTTTCTGACTTTGCACTTTAGGGGGCAATCTGTTACACGTAATGTTTGCACCATTAGGAAAATGAACACCAATCTGGATCTATCGCTATATGATGAAGTGTTCCAAATCATTCCCCTACAATGTCGAAAGAAAAACAATCCCAAAGACAACCAAAATCTTGGACTACATTGCTTAAAAACCTATTTTTAAGCACTTGCATACTTTTCCTAGTCAATACCTATGCAAACAAAATTATGATAATTATGGCCTATGAAATCTTGTGCTATTTTTTCCACTTAAAAGTTCACAAACCTCTTAATGTAGGTAAAAAATAAACAACAATTTCTAAAATATTTGTTAGAGAAATATTTCCCAACTGAAGGCCTCGAGCCCCTGCTTACTTGGGTCTCATCCCTTTGTTCATGGATCAAACTCCATCTCTTTGTAGAATACTAATCCCTCTCTTTATGGATCTCATCCCTTAAGAATATGATCTTAAACCTCCTCCTCTTATCCTATAAATTCAATACAAAATTGTTCCTAGACCTAAAGACAAATCAATGGTGACTTCCAAGTGGGTATACAAAATCAAGCATCTCATTGATGGAAGTATTGACAAATATAAGGCAATATTTGTGGCAAGAGGATTCTCTAAACAAGAAGGAATAGACTATGAATAAATTTTTGCTCCAACAACTAGATATGCTACCATAACATCACTCATTTCTATTGTAGCTACTATGGGATGGAACATTCATCAAATGGACATAAAAGCAACCTTTCTAAATGGGAAAATAGATGAATAAGTCTACATTGAGAAATACTAGAGATTCAAAGTTCATGGCAAGGAGACACATGTTTGCAGATTGAAGAAGGCTCTATATGGATTGAAGCAAGCTCCTAGATTATGGTACGCTAGGATGGATGCCTATCTACTAAGACTTGGTTTCATCAAGAGTTCTGTGGATCCTATTATCTGCATCAAAGTGGTAAAGAATGAACCTGTGATTATAGTACTCCATGGATGAATTACTAATTATAGGTGTGCAACGTCATATTCAAGAATGCAAGAAGCAATTGAAAATCAAATTTGATATAAAGGACCTTGGGATAATGCACTACTATTTGGGACTTGAAGTATGGCAGAACCATGGTGAGATCTATCTTGGTCAAGGAAATTATTTGATCAAGATATTGCAGAAATTTGGTATGATGCATAGTAAATTGATGATAACTCTGATGATCACTAATTTGAATAAATTAGGGAATTTAGATTTAATCCTTGTTGATCCTACATCCTATCTACAATTTATTGACTCCTTGATGTACCTTGTGAGAATTCGACCATATATATGCTTTGCAATAAACACTCTAAGTAAATTTCAGTTGGAGCTAAGGCATGATCATTGGATAGAAACTAAACATATTTTGAGATATCTACGAGGGACTATACATCATTGTTTGATATATGGTGCAAGAAACAAGATCCAATTATTAGGCTTCATAAATTCAAACTGGGTAGGCAACGATGTAGATGGGAAGAGCACTACAAGTGATTTTTTTTTGGGATCCTCCATTATTTCATGGATGACCAGGAAACAAGACTTAGTTGCATTGAGAAACGCTGAATCCGAATATATCAAAACCATGGAAGTTTCTCAAGAAGAAGTTTGGATTTGGAAGTTACTTCCAAATTTGTTTAAAGGACCTTTGGACCCTACCATCATATGTTGTGACAAACAAAGTTGTATAAGATTGATAGAGGACTAGTTTATCCATGTTAGAATGAATAAAATCAACATTAAGTATCACTACATTTGAAGTTTGATGTAGGATGGGGTCATGAACCTACAATACATCTCCACTAATGAATAGGTAGCTGACATATTGATGAAGTCTCTTCATAATAGGAAGTTTGAGTATTTGAGAGACAAGCTTGGGCTTGTGGATATTTTCTCCCTAGTTGAGAGGCTGTGAGAGAGGACACCACATTATCCATGTGCCATGCCCTATGGTCAGGACTAACAACAATAAGCCTAGTGAAGTCACCAAGAGGGAGAATGGAGAATTAGATAATCATATGGGACCAATACTTCTTGAGGATTTGTATCCAAGATAGGAGTAGTATTGAGGACCAATACTCTTTGAGAATAAGATATCCACGATAAGAGTAGTCCTGAGGATTGATATCCTTTCAGGATGGGTGATATCCAAGATAATAATAGTCATGTAAGAACATAACTGGTGAACATATGGATGAGGTATGTGCCTTGAGAGGCGGAGGTGGTGTCCCCAATGTATGCCTCCCAACATTGTGCTTTGATCTAGTGGAGAGATAGAGCTTGTGAGTCAAGGCCTTTCTTTGTTTGACAATGATAGTTATGATGATGAAGATTCTTATTAATCCTAACCACTTCTTAGGAGAATATTTCAATTTGAGATTATTTTGTTGTGTCATTATGAATACTTCCCTAGCTAAGAGGGAGTGTTGAAAACGTAACTAGTGTCAGTGTTCATATTGTAATAAAAAATTTAATATTGAAACACTTATTACATTTAATTATTACATTCATTATTATTATTATTATTCTAGTCAAAGCATGTTCTTCATGATTTTTAGGATTTATTAAGTCAAAATAAAATTTGTTATGAGTCAACAAATGTACTTGAGTCAAAGTCCCATTTGGAATATTTGAAAGAATAAAAGGAAAATTATTTTATTTGAGTCAAAAATTCAATTTTATCACCATAAGACCTAGTTACTTGGACAATTCGTTCTAGAAGAGGCACATATTTGACCTCCCGGACAACTGTAAATAGGAGACACTTCGACCTCATTTGATCACTAATCACATTCATCAATCTTTGTTCCAAGAAGAAGAAGAAGAAGCGACAGTGGAAGTCAAAGAAGAAAGAGAAGAAGTCAAAGGACAGAGAGAAGGCCAAACTTTTCTAGTTTCTATTTACAAATGTGAAGGTGTTGGGGAAACTCTGGGAGTTATAGGTCCAAATTACGAGTTCAAGTTGCAAGTCCGAAATTCTGTGTTTGACCATATTTGAAGAGTGTTGACTAGCATTGACTATTGTTGAATTTGACTTGGTTGGAAAAGGTTTGAATGAGGGTTGACTTGGGTCTTTGTGGAGGTATTGGTCATGGTCTAGAGTCTTGGATATCTCACTTTGATCTGATTCTATAAGAAGAGGATTCATTGGGCTTCCCCCTTGTGGGGTTTTTCCCTAGCTTAGAGCCTAAATCTTGTGTTCTTTGTCTCTTCTGATCTTCATGTTTTGAATATTTTGGTAATTTCTTGATGAAGAGAACATAATTAAACTAATAAAAGCCAACAACATTCCCGAGTAATTATCAAGTAAGAGGAATCAACCATAATTTACAAGCACTTTGATTTCTCAAGAGCATAGATGGTCATATTTTTCACCATGGATATATGTTTACATATCCATGGCCTTGTGCCATCATTTCTTCTTATTACCTTTGTCTAATAGTTGGTCAATTGAAGTTTTTTCTAGTGCAAAGGATCAAGCTAGTTCCATATGTTCTTTGAGCCTCTTTCTATTGATGATTAATCCTTATACATTTTATCCATGTAAAGTGTTTTTCCATTATTTTTTTTGGTATGGTTATGTAGGTTTTGTTTGGGTGTTACGTTTCTTTAATTGGTAGCTTTTCATGGCGATTTCTAGTAGGAACCAATTCTTATTGATTAATGGCCTCATTTTAAGGGAATTCATTACTCTAGTTGATTCATAATATTCTCTTTGAGGGGAGAGATGTTGATGTATTTTGATTGTATTGGGCTCCTATCTTCTCCAAAAATGTCTTCTATGTTTCATTTTGTGGGTTGATAGAGTCCCTTTTTCCTCTTCACTTGAATCTTCATTTGGATGTTGATGAAGAGACATGTTTAGGGTTTGGATGGGCTAATTTTCTTCAATATTTCCATTATCCACTCTCTTCATCCCTAGAGATAGTGCTGCATGTTTTATAAAAGATATATCGTTGTTTAATGATCCTTTATCTAACCTCCTTTAACACAATACTTAACCTCCTTTCTCTTTCACTATATTATATTGAAGATGTAGTAGATGCAATATGTTTTTTCTCAAATTTGGGATCAGTGTTTCACTTTAGTCAATATCAATCTTAATGCCATATATTTTTTGGGTGCCTTTCAATTTTGATTTGTTTTACTTCAACAAAACCAATTCTCTTTAGATAGTGGTTTTCAAAGGAAGGAATGAAAGTTTTTCTGACAAACAATAATTGGATTTTAATCTCATATCCCTTATTCTTTGCCACGAGTGTACCATGGTACAAGATATGGAGGAGGTTAAAACTCCAACGTAAATAAGATGACATAATCATCAGTTGGCCCACCAACAAAAATAACCATTTCGATGCTCTTAATGTTGATGTTGGAGGTGCATGGTGTTGAGGATGGATCTCTCTATGGGTGGTGAAATGCAATAGATATCTAAACCATTGTTTTCCTATGGTGTTGTTTTTGTTTGAAAAGTTGATTAATGTTGTACTTTACTTTAAGATTGGATTTTTAGCTTTATTCATGCATAAATATCTGATTAGGGACATTTTGACTTCCTGGACCCTTCTATGTGATTATACGACGAGGCTCTTATATCTACAACTATTGATTTGGTTTATTTTTTGTTAATATGAATTTCAATGTTTTTATTTACAAAAAGTATTATAATCCTCTTTTATTTTTTGTTATTATGAATTTCAATGTTTTTATTTACAAAAGTATTATAATCCTCTTTGAATCTCAAAATGAGTTTTATATGAGAAATGGAGGGCTGGTGAAGGATGTATTTAAATTCCCTTTCCTCCTAAAAAAGAGTATTTTCTCGACCCCCATTGCTTGACCTTAGGGAATGGACTCCATTTGTCTCTTTAATTATATTGGAATGCAAATTCGGATTAATTAATCTCTACAAGTAAGGAATATAATTTTTAGGTTTAAGTTATAAAGCTTTGACATTTTTTAAATGAAGTCCTTGAATGAAAACTTTCTCTATGTTTTTCAAAAGTTAAGAAAAAAAGAATATTAACCAAATATTATAGAAATTTTAATTTATTTTTGGTTTCAATTTTTACATTGGAAAATGGGTATATTTAAAACATATTTTTCCAGGGTTTTTTCCATGAATGGTGTTGGTCGGATAAATCGTTCTTGCGGACAAGACCGATCTCCCTAGTATCTAATGATATCTAGCAACAAAGAGAACAAGCAAACCTATTTCTCTCTAAGCATGTTTCAATTCATTAATGAATACTAAGAAGTGTAAAAGACCCTACCTCGGTCCAATGCTTGTTTGAGGCAATTTTATCCCAACAGCTTCAAGCAGTTCTCGTTCAATAACCTGCATACACAAACAAGCACACATCAAAGCATACCTGCGTATAACAAAACATGTTCATTATGAAGATCAAGGAGCTCATAAAACAAACCATTAGAGACAGTTCATTGAGAAAAATAAACTTGATTGTATTAACTTAATGAATAAAAGAACTTTACAACCTTTGCCTTGATGTTGCACAAGTCATTTCCAGGGTCCAGCAGGGGTCTCCTCTACTTTGACAAGCCTCACTCACTTCCCAAATAACATGAAAGGTATGTGACCTCTCCTCTCACAAGCTCAAAAAGGAAGTCTAGTTTTCAGCAGCATTTACCCTCAAGAACCTTCAGCTTTCAACCCCCCCTACAACCAACCCAATGCATGTATTTATAGTGTAAATGGAGGAAGTTGCAGGTCCACCATTGAAGGGATAAGTTTCTCCTTCAAAGGGATAAGCACCTCATATCATGGAGTTAGCTCCCTTAGTTATGGAATGGATTAACCAAGGTGGAGCGAACTTTCCAGCGAAATATTCCTTCTAGAAGTGTCTAAAAGTGACCCAAGATAAGTTTTTAAGAATGAACTCATGCCTTTTTAACTTTTACAGGGGTTCACACCCATTACTCAATATACATAGTGGTTAGGTTTGTAGGATACATGACCGTTAGGTGCGGCACCGCGGGCAATGTTAGGAGAAAGTGCGAAACCAAGATTTGAGATATTTTTAAGGTCTTTCTCCCATTTCAAGGCTTGACATGAAGAGATGAGGTTTAAGAATTGCAAAGGAGGTATGTATGAGTGTTTGATGGACTCACACAAACTGTAGAAAGTCATGGTGACAATTTTGTGTGTAACAGATTGCCCCCTAAAGTGCGAAGTCTGTAGTAGATGAGGATAGTTTTTTGATCATCTAAGAAGAGTGAAGGACTTTATCATTTCAAGGATCTTCCTGTGGATACCCCGGTCGGAACCTGTAAAAACATTCAATACAAAATATATATATGTGAAAATATCATCGCTGAGGTAGGCATTCCCATACTCAGATCAAAACTGTCTAATAACTCTCTAAAATTGTTCTGATACAGGAATGATTTTGTATTACATCACAGGTAGGAACATATGGACACTGTATGGGTGCAGCCATTTGTTTATGAATAGTCCACTATATAATGATAACAAAATTCCTCGCAGCCTGGATGGTGGAAACTAGATCCAGGGTCTTCATTTCTACTTCCCGAACTAGT
>APFE030394916.1:220817-236953 GCA_000404065.3 Pinus taeda
GTTGTAGTTGGGAGGATGCAATAATGGCACATGGGTCAACGCATGTTTTAGAGCATCAAAAGATTTGTCAGCTATCTCATCCCAAAAGAATGGAGTGTTTTGTTTCAACAACCGGGTGAAACCTTTTGTAATCTCGGCGTAGTTAGGAATGAAACGATGTAAAAAGCTTGCTTTCCCTTGCAAACTCTGGAGTAGGCGAAGAGTCGAAGGAGGTGGTAACTTGACAATGGCTTCGACCTTCGAAGGATCGACACGAATACCGGCTTTCGATATAATAAATCCCAGTAATCGATCTATTTCGATACAGAAAACAAGCTTGTGCAGATTGAGCCTAATCCGATAATGCCTACATCTCATGAAAATGGCTTGTAAGTGAGTGAGATGATTGGCTCTTCGTAATGAATGAGATGGTAAATCATCAAGATAGGGTTGCACAATGTGCTTGATGTCATGAAACGCATAAGACATGGCCCTTTGAAAAGTTGCCCCAGTGTTCTTCAGTCCAAAAGGTAACTTGCAATAAGCAAAGGTCCCCCATGGACAAATGAATGTCGTTTTTGGTTGATCTATAGGTAGAATGTTAATTTGATTATAACCGGAAAGCCATCCATAAAGGAGAAAATTTCACTGCCGGCACAATCATCGATAATTTGATCGATATAGGGCGTGGGATAATTGTCCTTGGGATAAGCACGATTAATATCCCTATAGTCGATGCATATTATTATTGTCCCTTATTTTTTATTAATTGGAACAATGTTTGATACCCAATCTGTTGAAGGAATTGGATAAATGAAACCTGCTTTAAGTAATTTCTCAACTTCAGTTTTGATGGCAGCAGCTTTTCGTGGGTGTATTTGATGCAACCATTGCTGGACGGGTTTAGCATCCAGGTAGGTTTTGATTTCATGAACAACGATTGAAGGATCAATTCCTGGCATTTCCTCATAGGACCAGGCAAACACGTCACGAAATTCTTGAAATAGGGTTTTATTTGTGTTGACTTCAGTGTCTGTACAAGAAGAACCTATGTGAATGTTTTCAACAATCCCAGGTTTGACTGAAATGTCGATAGGAACCGTGCGAGAAATATTGGCTAAATTTTGTTCAGAATCAGGATGTTTCAATGGATTCTGCAGATCTTGGACATATTCAGTAGTGAAAATGGATGAAAAATCATTTTCAAAATGATCAATCTTGGGTAAAAACGAAGACCTATGATGAATATCTTTCCATGGTAACGCATCAACAGACAACAGTTCCCGAATTTGTTCATTAGTGTGAACGGTTTCTGAAAAGGTTGTTGACTCTAATGTTGAAATTGAAAGTGATTTCCCATTGATCTCATTCACTAGATCAGGGTTGGTTGAATTTGAGTTGGAAAATGACTGTACTACCTGATAAGCAACTTCAAAGGGACTCAAAGACATAGCATCGTCAAGAGAGTCCACCTCGGATTCAAATGGAACGACCCAAGGATCGTCAAGAAGAATGGATTTTGACGAAATCATATGAATGGTTGTGAAAGGAGACTGCACGCTGGGAGGAGGAAAGGAAAAAGTTCCGAGTAAACCTGAATCTTTAACTAATCCTACTCCAACATCCTTATAAGGGATAACGGTTTTTCCAACATGTTGAATACTCTCAGAAGAGGATGGGTTGGACAAGAAATAAGTTAACTAATCTATTGTTACAATCTTTCCATTATGTGGGAACTTAATAAGCCGAAAGACTGATGAAAAAACAACAGTCATGGTGCAAGACTAGCTATGACCCAAAAGAAGGTTGTAATCTAGAGGGGCATCAACCACCTCCACATCTAGATTAAAGGTTTTTCCTTCAACCCCTATAGGCAAGTCCTGTAGAATTCCATAAGGATGAAATACTCAGACATCAAATGCCTTTAGAATTGTCAGGGACTGATTAAGCGTAGGAGAACCAAGGGTTTTCCAACACTGTATCGATATAATACACGTGGAAGCTCCCTCATCAATCACAGTCCTAAAACAAGGTTTGTTTTTGACTAACACTAGAATCTGGAAAGCCATTTGATGAGGAAGACGAGGTGTACTATTTTCTAAATCGAAGACTATGAGGTTTGAGTCCTAAAGATCAACAGCTCCTATAGCCTACAGTATCATTTTACGCTGTGCTGGACATGATTGTAACACTTCCAAAGCTGACATTGTTGAAGGTGAAACAGCTAAATCTTCAGCAATGTTATAGTTCTGGGCAGCTCTCGCATGTGGATTGAAAGCTGACTTTCAATGTATACCCTTGGTGGGCGGTTTGATTACTAAGTCGGGATTGGGTTTCTCAATTTGTAGTGGATCGGAATTAGACGGAGCTGAGGTTGATGGATTGGAATTAGAAGATTCGGCTTCCTTTCCACCAAAAGGACTTTTACTCTCGTAATCTTGTGATTGTGTCGCAATCCTTACATGTGACATCATCATTATGGGTTCTTCCGAGGCATTAGAGGAAGAGCCTATCATTTTACTGTCTTGATTTGGAAAAGGATCCTTCAAAGGTGTTTGCGAAACTTTGACGATTTTCGTAACCTCGGCATGATGTGGGCAATCCCTTGTAAAGTGCTACTCATCGCAGATGAGACAAGGATATTGAGGTTTTCATTTCTCATCAGTAGATTCAGGCTTCTTGGATTTCTCCTTTCAATTCTGCTTGTTCTTCTTCTTACTTTTCTTCTTGCCGTTAGATTTTGATTTGGTCGTGGATGATTTGACGACATGAACATTGGAAGAAATTTCAGGTGAAGACTCTCCCTTAGAGGAATCTGGTAAAGTTATTATGGGAGAAGAATTCTTGGATGATATCTTCTTAGTTTTGGTATTAACAATACCAATCATACCGTCAGAGGCATGAGACCCTGAGGGAGGTGCAGCTAATTGATTTTGTTTCGGAAGGTTTGGGATTTTCTCATGCAACATACCTAACTGAGTATAAACTAATTCAAGGTACTGAGCTTGAGAAATTACTTGCTCCTCGGTAACCACCCCTGCCTTAGCGACATCTTCAGTTATTTTGGGTAATAATGATTTCACAAACCATTCTGCCAAAATTTGGTCTGGGATAAAAACTTTCACTAAACGATGTCGACGTCGCCATTCATGAATATGATCCGAAATATAAGTGGATGTCGACTGCTTTAACGAAGTTAATAATTCCGTTCCATTGTCATATCGGACTGGCAGCTGAAAATGAGTAAGGAAGGAAGTGGCTAACTGACTAAAATTATAAAAAGAGCCTCGTTGCAACTCGATGTACCACTTGGCTGCAAGGCCAATCAAAGTGCATTGAAAAAGACAAAGACGAATGGAATCATCTATAATGGAATTCGATGCACACCAGAGATGGTAAGTCATCACATGATTAGACGGATCTTCTCTTGGCTTCCCCTCAAACTTTAGTATATCACTGGGCAGATTATTTGGCATTGGCAACCAAAATGGAAGATAATTGATTGGATCATTCGTAAGGCGCGACAAGTCAGGAAAATCCAAAGTTGCTATGAACGGTAACTGATGGTTTGGCTCCCGAAAACTTGGGGTCATAAGACCAACCCCAGGAGGAGGATATCCACGATAGCTTGATATCAGATTCACATTTGGGATATTATATCCTCCTGGAAAACTAGAATTAACCAGACCATACTGGGGTTGTTGAGGTTGTTGATATGTATTCCTAGGGTACGGTTGATACTGATAAGCTGGGTTTTGCATAGTGGGCCCATATTGGTACTGCCCCTGGTACGGTTGATAAGTAAATTGTGGTTGACTTGTAACAACTGTACTAGGCCTAGGTTGTCCTGCACGCATAGAAACCGAAGTCTATATTGTAGGTCCAGACTGGGGTAAAGAGGCCTGAGGAGTTGATACAGGAGCAGTAGAAACTAGAGCCACTGATACTCTAGAAATAGGTGGAGTGGATTGAACAGAAGCCACAGCAGTTGCAGCAAACATTTGGGACAGAGTTCGTGGCAAACTAGGCCCAGGCTGTTGAACTGCCTCGGGTGTAGCAGTTTGAGTAGTAGGCTGGACAGGTTGCTGGGGTGAACCAGAAATAAAACATTGTCCAAATTGAGATGACAACTGTGCACTGGGTTGCGGAGTCTATGGATCCCACACCACGTTCATGCTGGGGTATGGACCCATAACAGGTTGAACATATTGAGGACCAAAACCAGGTTGAGTGTAAGATTGATAATTATATGGTACATTTCTGGGTCCTTGAACAAATGATTGACCTGAAGGTGGTTGAAAACATTGAGGTTGATATTGACCCTGAGGTTGGTATTGACCTTGGGGTTGGTACTGACCTTGCGGTTGGTACTGACCTTGCGGTTGGTACTGACCTTGAGGCTGGTATTTACCTTGAGGTGTATATTGATACTGGGGTTGGCCTTGAGGTACATATTGGTACTGGGGTTGACCTTGAGGAAAATATTGTCCCGTAGGAACATAATGTCCTTGAGGTTGCCCCTCAGGCGTTAATGGACTACCTTGGGGTTGCCCCCTTGGCAGTATTGGAGTACCTTGCGGTTGCCCCCCAGACGATATCGAACTACCTTGAGGTTGTGGATTAGGAGTGGTACCAGACATCATAAGAATCTCTTCAACACTTAACAGTTTAGTTTCGTTATGACCAGGAGATACGGCATAATCAATGGGTCGAGGAGAAGCTCCTGAAAATGTACCAGATACAGACTGATACCCAGGAGGAACAGAAGGACGACCATGTGAAAAAGTTTCTGGCGTCTAACAAGGATGATTGTCTTGACATATTCAAGGGAGGATAATAACCTCTAGGTGTTGGATGAAAAGGAAATTGAGGTGGTGAAGATGCGAGACCTGGATTTTCTAAGAAATTGGTCAACGAAATATACCAAGCGTCACCTCTAATGGGACTGAAGAAAATAGATTCACACTCCCTAAGTTCAATAGTCGGTTGATTTTCAGGGATGCTTATACCTTCATCCGGACTTGAGCTTACAATTTATTCAATGGAAATGAGTCCAAAAGGAAGATTCTCGGTGATAATATTTTCTACTCTGGGTGAACTAGGACCACTAGAAACAGGAGAAGCAAATCCTGAAGATGGAGTAGCAGCAAATTCAGTTTCAGGCTCAGATATTTCGGGTTCTTCGGCTACCGAGCTAGTAGGAGTGATACTACCAGTAACCTCAGAAAGTGAAATCGGTTCAGAAATATGTTTGTTGCTTGCACTATATAATCAGGATGTACAATCAATGAAGACTCTCTGGCCTCCGGTGACCCAACCCTACTCTCACTAGGTGTGACAAGGGCTCGCAGCCCTTCCAGCTGACTTGGTGTAAATTCAGGAGGTTGCCCCTGAAGTCGACGGGGTTGTCTCGGTAATTCAGCCACGATTAATCTAATTACTTCACATGAAAACAAAGAAAAATCTCAAGAAAAACACCTAAAGTCTGTAAAGAACCAAACAATTTGAAGCACATGCCTAACAAATCTAGGAGATCAAACCACACACAAACAGTATCCTTTCGGATTGAAAACACTAGTTGGTGATGAAATCCAATGTCGCAGAGTTCAATACAAAAATGGCGGTTGGAATAGTTACCCCGACAACCTGCTTAATGAAACAGACTGGCACAATTTTCTCCACTATAACCGTCTCGAGTGAAGATATCCCCCCAGAGAGTCGACGTGAGTCTAGTCGACGTCTGCTCCAGGTACAGTGGGATCTTCCCTCCACTGTCACCTAGGAAAGAATCCTAAAGATTATGGTCACTAAGGTCACCAACGGAAACAAATATACCTGCGGGAACAGTCTACGATCTGATACACACACAAGGGCAGAGTAACAAGCTCAATCCCCTTGAAGGCTCCTTGACATAATCCAAGGTTTACCAACAAGTGACCCCAGGCTCCTCGACAATGGTTAATCCAAGGTTTACCATCTTTAATACGTGAATATCTTTTATCGTTCCCAATGAGGAAGGATTGATTCCCACACTGGTTTGGATATGATCTCGTGCTTCTCCTTTAAGAGGAGCTGTCCTAGAGCATAGATGTAACAATTGGATTTTCTTCCTACCGCAAGATCAACTACTTGTTTGTTTAAGCTACCTTGGAGAGTTAATTACTCCCTACTCCAAGATACTAGCCTAAGCTATGTTGGTGAAAAGAGTCCTAGAAAATAAAATGATTGCTAGATTGATTTTAATTAAGCATTAATTTTATTGTTTGTCCTTTAAGTCAATGGGTGCGGAGATGAAACTTTGTAGTATGAAGACTCGACTCCAAAACACTAAAAATGCACCTAAGATGATAATAATTCCTTTTCCTTTTCAATGAATATCTAGCTAAGGAAGAGTCGAAGATGCAATGCTTGGCAAATCAAATCTTTCTCTTAACATACAATTGAAAGGAAAATTTTTGTCTATTCCAAAGAAATTTTTAAAAAACGAGACTACTAATGACACTCACAGAAAATCCCTTTGCTTTTCAACAATCAACAACTACAAGAATAAGCAACCTTAAGAGAGCTTTTGAGATTTCTAGAAAAACTCTAAAATACTATTGAAAACAAATTTTCAACAAGCTTGTATAATTTCTACGAAAAACTCAATACTATGATCTAATATTGAGATCTAAAAGAAAAATGGATTGAAAAGACACTTGAAATGTTTTTGAGGACGTTCAAATTAGTGTTTTAGCTAACTAAGGATCAATTTGTTCAGCTCAACAAACTAATAAAAAACATCCAATTATATTTTAATAGAAAAAATGAAATTCGAAACTTTTAATCAAGTTCAATCAAAGTTTTGCAAAAGAGACAAATGGGATCTAGGTCTCTTCACAGATAGATTTCATAAGCCAGTCAAGCTCAGCAAGAAAGCCAGAGAGACCAGGGTGATCTAAGGCTCTAAGGCTTCACATCTCTGAGCTACTACAAAGACCAAGCAAAAACCAATCCAATCAAACAAAACTTCTTCGAAAATCACTCCAAACAAAAATGCCAATGAAAACTAACTCAAAAGGAACTTTTGTCAAGACAATGTAGGTCTGGGCATATACTAACAACTATGGATAAGAACTAAACCTAACTGGGTAGATGGATTTTAGGTTTTTCAAATTTTTGACAGGGGTTTGCAGGCATCTAGTAAAACTAGGTGCGGTGCCACTCTGTGTTACACTGTAACAATGCGGATAGGTCCGCACTGTAACTAACTCAGAGGATACGGTCCTCTTCCAAAAAGTAAAAATATAAAAAATCAACCAGGATCTAACCAGTACCCAAACTCACACCAATCGAGGAAAAATCAAAAACAAAACTTAAGTTTCTCAAGTCAAAGCAAAGACAACACAAAATCCAAACCAAACCATTCCCTAGCGGAGTCGCCAATTTGTTGGCCGGATAAATCGTTCTTGCGGACAAGACCAATTTCCCTAGTATCTAATGATATCTAGCAAAAAAGAGTACAAGCAAACCTATTTCTCTCTAAACATGTTTCAATTCATTAATGAATACTAAGAAGTGTAAAAGACCCTACCTCGGTCCAACGCTTGTTTGAGGCAGTTTTATCCCAACAGCTTCAAGTAGTTCTCGTTCAATAACCTGCATACACAAACAAGCACACGTCAAAGCATACCTGCATATAACAAAACATGTTCATTATGAAGATCAAGGAGCTCATAAAACAAACCATTAGAGACAGTTCATTGAGAAAAATAAACTTGATTGTATTAACTTAATGAATAAAAGAACTTTACAACCTTTGCCTTGATGTTGCACAAGTCCTTTCCAGGGTCCAACAAGAGTCTCCTCTACTTTGACAAGCCTCACTCACTTCCCAAATGACATGAAAGGTATGTGATCTCTCCTCTCACAAGCTCAAAAAAGAAGCCTATTTTTCAACAACATTTACCCTCAAGAATCTTCAGCTTTCAACCTCCTCTACAACCAGCCCAATGCATGAATTATAGTGCAAATGGAGGAAGTTGCAGGTCCACCATTGAAGGGATAAGTTCCTCCTTCAATGGGATAAGCACCTCATATCATGGAGTTAGCTCCCTTAGTTATGGAATGGATGAACCAAGGTGGAGCGGACTTGCCAGCCTAATATTCCTTCTAGAAGTGTCTAGAAGTGACCCAAGATGAGTTTTTAAGAATGAACTCATGCCTTTTTAACTTTTACAGGGGTTCCCACCCATTACTCAATATACAGAGTGGTCAGGTTTGTAGGAAACATGACCATTAGGTGCAGCACCGCAGGCAATGCTAGGAGAAAGTGCGAAACCAGGATTTGAGATATTTTTAAGGTATTTCTCCCATTTTCAAGGGTTGACATGAAGAGCTGAGGTTTAAGACTTGCAAAGGAGGTATGTATGAGTATTGATGGACTCACACAAACTGTAGAAAGTCATGGTGACAATTTTTTGTGTAACAAATGGTTGGAATAAATTAATGAAAAAACAAAACAAAGGTAACTTTTGAAAAAATTCCATATTAGCTTATAACATTTAATGCAATGGGCATAGTTGTAATTGCACACAAAGGAGTTAATGCATATTGATGGTATATGTATTGAAATGACTTGATTTATGAACATGACAATATATTATTTAGGTTGCTTCTTATTAGAGTCATTTAATGTTCTCTCCATATTCTACGTTAATCACACATACTAGTTAGCTTTTATTGTGTATTCAAATCATTGACAACCACGCTCGACAATAAAGCTATTTTTGTTCCTTTCTTATATGTACACCACTTGTGTAGCATCTTACACCACCTCCATGAACCCATTTCAAATCCATATGAATGTTGGTAGGCACATTCCAAAAACTTTAAACATGGTTGAAAAATGTGGCCTTTCTTCAAATTCAATCTTTTTCTAATATTAGTTTTATATTTTTGAGATATTTGATATTTTGCTTGCACTAAAATCCCCATCAACAACCATGATTAGATATTATTTTTTATTTTCAATAGCTAAGAAAAATTCCACCAAGTGAGTTGTGGAATTTAATTCTTTGCTGAACCCTAGGTTGCTTGATATATCAAACAATGAGAACAACCAAAATCTTAGTAGAAAAATGTAAGTCTCCCTACCACCCCTTGGATTATCTTGGTTGTGGGAGGTGTTACCTATTCATTTTGACCTAACTTCCAAGATATGTTATGAAGATGGGATTAGCAAAAGATAAAAAAAATTCAATGTTTACGAAATTAATTCTAATGCTACAATTTTGAAAATCTCATTGAGAATCTTCTGACGATATAAAAAATAACTCAATCTGATTTATAAATAAAAAGTTATGC
This sequence comes from Pinus taeda, assembly GCA_000404065.3. Classification (NCBI taxonomy): domain Eukaryota; kingdom Viridiplantae; phylum Streptophyta; class Pinopsida; order Pinales; family Pinaceae; genus Pinus; species Pinus taeda. The sequence continues at coordinate 230,142 of APFE030394916.1, forward strand.
CATTTCAAAGTTTGATAGTAAGAAGGGTCCATGTCGGTCAATAGATCTCCCTATGGAACCCATTTGGCCCTTTCCTAGCCCATGTGGCACTTTGCGGATGCTTCCCTACACAGTAGGTCACCTGCTCTATTGTGTGTCACACTGGGGTAGAACAGTTGGTAGCAACGATCCCCCCAGTGGTGGTTTTGAATTTAGGGAAGCCACCCCTCAATTAATCTCATCTATAATTTGGAGATGGGAGGGTTGGCGCTAATTCCAACTATGCCCTTTTTCTCATTAAACATCAATCACAAGGGGGCCCCTCCATCTATCTCGACCATCGATCTCTAGGCCAACTCTCTACTCAGTTCCTTTGAAAAGTATAGTGGTTCGAGACTTGCAAGCCTTGTAGGGTCCACCCCTAGGCCATGTCAGCCCAAGCCATGTCACCTCAAGCCACATTCTCTTAGCATCAAGTTCTCAACCTTCCATTTACTCCATCGCTAAGTGGAAAATGCTAAGGTATGAGGTTTGAGACCAAACAACATCAATCAATTGTATTGTGTGCAAAGTTCCTTGGTTTGATGGATATCATAGATTTCGATCGGTTATCTTTCACAAAATTTAACATAAATTTCTCACTCGAAAAGGTGATACCACTCTATGTGTGCACGAGATAATCATAATTATTTTTCCCCATTTGAAAGGAGTCCTAACCTATTTTAAGTGTGGGGTGAAACCAACAAAAGTTGTTTTTTTTTCTCCATAAATTGCTTGACACATGGATAAATATGAGTTATTTCTCTCCCATGCCGTGTGCATGAGGTGGATCCCTCTATTTCATGCCATCTCAAAATATTTTCCTTGAGGTTTCCTTTCTTCCCTTGTTCCAACCTCAGTTAGAAGAGTTGAGGTCCAAGGTTTGAGACCCAATAGGGCCCACATAATTCCTCACCCCAAGCCATGTCATCTCAACATCAAGTTCTCGACTTTATGGTTCCCTTCCTCCCTCTATTCTAACCTCAAGTGGAAAATTCTGAGGTTTGAGGTCTAAGACCTGAGGTGCAGCCCATTGGCCCACATCATCTCGGTGCCTCGACATTGTGAGCTTCATTTTCTCCTTGCACACATAAGTTTTGTGGCCAATGGTCAATGGCCAATATTTGTCTATCGACATCGAGCCTCTCCACACCAAGGATCACACAACCACCTTAGAGGCCTAATGAACCAATTGGGCCCATAAGTCATGGTTTCGACGTGAAAGGTTCTACCTTGACACGTCAGTGTTGATATCCTTCCATACTCATATGCATATATCAATAATATAATTCTTCGCTATTGGTCCCATTGATCAAAAGAAGCACCAAGTTGGGGTATTCACCAAAAGAATTAAGGGTGGTTGCCCCAAGCCATATACTGTGTATTGAGGCTCGAAGCCCTAAGGTTTAGTGACATGAATGTTGAAAGAAAGTTGTGACTTGAATATCAAGCATTACAAACCCTCATAAGCAACCTGAGTTATTACTTATATATCCAGATTGTTAGGTAAAGAAGAAGAAAGCATGAACACATAGTTTATGACTTCCATCATGAACATAGCATTAACCAGAAAAACCCAGAACTTTATTTCCACTATCAATAGACAAGATTGATGTAATTCACAAATATATAAAAAACCTTCATAATTGAAGCATTCAATACAACTACAGACCGTAAGGTAACTTTTCAATCACAAGTTTAACAATGAAATTTAGGGAATCAATTATGAACTTTTAAGGCATTCTGTAATCATGCATATGATAGTTAACTACTTGGTTTAATCATACAATCTATATTCATAAACACATAAGGAAACTCATCAGTTATTATCATAATAATGAGTTTCAAGAATCTACTGATGGACATATAGGTTTTTGTGTTAATCATAAACACAAGAAGGAATTCCATAGTCTGTATCCCAACATGTATAAACAATTATACATATATGTGCATGTTAAAGTTGCTAGAAATTGAAAGGGGAACTTCCCCTCTCCACTCAACCATAGGTAAGATACGCTGCAAGATTTCTTGTAGCTAACCACCCCCAATCTGTATCCACAATCTAAGGGGTTTCTTACTCATGTTGGGTAGAGTGTTCTCATTGATTGGCATTGGAGATTGAAATTGGAGATTTTGATATCAAGGGTAGTATCAATATATTATGTGTGGTCTCAATGAATCCTTATAATATTTATGACTATGGCTGGTGGATGTATGACTTAGAGACCTATTTGTTGCATACAATTTACGCGTAGAAGATCAATTCAGGTGCCCCTATAAAGTGGCTATATGGATAGCTATCAAAGAGACCTTTCTAATAATATATGACACTTAGTAAATCTCCCAAGCTTTGAAAAGATAAAGTGTTTTGAAATACGGTGGTCTACCTTGGCTAGAGAAGTTTGGAGGCTTGGGTCATGTGTGAAGAAAATAAGGAGTGAGTAGAAAAAGAACTGATATCCACACTACATTGAACTTATCCAAATGTTCAAATCCATCAATATGTTCAAGCATACAAATGCAGAATAGTCCTTAATTCATACTTGTGGCTAGATTTTCATGATTTGTGAAGGTTATAGTATAGACCGGACATTCGATGTTGAAGGGTTGCTTCAAAAGAAACATAAGAAAAACACTTGAACCAAAAATTTCCTCTTTGTACAAGTTGATGACATGAAAAAAGGATATGGCTAGTGAGGTGGTGCTGACTAGGCCTAGATGATGATGTGGCACCTTGTGCAAGTGATGTCTGGCAGGAAGATTTGGAGTTTTTGGATAGCCAAGTGGGCCAAACAAATATGACATGTGGATCCACTTAGATGTCTCAATGTGGCAAGATGATGTCATCATGCCGTAAGAAGTGTTATTAGTTCATGATGTGGAATAACATTGGGAGTTGTGCTAGCAGGCGATGTTTGTGAATAATTTCCTATGTTCTTAGAATTCTATTGAAGTTAGGAAAGTGAACCTGAAGCGAGAGATGGTTTGGGATTTTGAGCATTTGGGCGATCTTCTTGAGCACAAAAATGAGAAGGCCTAGACTTGAATATGAGCATAAGTGCATTAATCAAAAAGGCTCTAGTCACTATTGTAGTCGTATGGAAAAAGGAGCCAGAGTCTTTAGGAGCTTCTATAGTTAGAATTTGGCATCAAAGTTAGGTATGAAAAACAAAAGGATTAGTTCCAGTAGTTGAACTATAGCTAATGGCATGATCACATAATTTGATTGTGATGAGAAGTGATGGATAACTACCCATAGAGAATGCAACAAAAGATTGACAATGTGAGCTAGAACAATCACAACTTGTTGGGTTGTGTTATATTCTTTCCACGACTACCCCACGCGCATGGATTTCACACATGGTTTTGGGCATGATAGTTTATTGTCCATGGTATTTTGTAGATCCAGTCAAGGGAACTACGATTATGTTCCAATCTAGGGTTAATGGATTGGGGTTTATGGATTCTTCAACATGTATATATATGTATTATAACATTGAAAGGAATATAATGAAAAATCAACCTGGTTGTCCTGATTTTTGGATCAAGGAGAAAATATTTGTGTATATTTGTTTTATGTTTTATTCTCTCGCCATTTTTTATTTTATGTTTTTAGAATTCATATGCAGGTAATTTCTATATGGGATTAAAACCTACATTTGGTATTAGAGTTGTTTTGGCTTCAAGGGGACACCTTTACTACTGAGGGGTTTTTTCTCGGGCCTGTGGTAGACCCTATTTAATGGGAGATATGAGGAATCATGAGACATGGTTGATTGACTCAGGTGCATCCTTTCACTTCGCTCCCCATAGAGATTAGTTCTATGAGTATGCTAAATATGATGGTGGTGATGTCTTCTTAGGGGATGATAGGAAGGCTAGAATCATTGGTCATGAAAAAGTCAAGTTGAAGTTGCAAGTTGGAAGGATTAGAACACTTTCAGGTGTTCTGCATATTCTTGCATTGGCTAGAAATCCGATTTCAATAAGAAAGTTGGATGATGCAGGTGTAAAAACAGTGTTCAAGAAATATACCTGCAAGATGGTTAGGGGAGAACTGGTATTGATGCGAGGAGTTCATATTGGAACTCTATAAAAGGTACCATTGTTATTCATGGGTGAAACAATTTTTTGGTTCCTGAAAGTGGAGTAGAAAATCTAGTGGTCTCTGGAAAAGATACCATGTTATGGCATCAAAGGATCAACATCTTGGAGAGAAGGGCCTTCTAATACTTCATCGTAACTGTATGGTAGAAGGTATGTCTAATATCTCTCTGGAATTTGATTTATGTGAAAATTTTGTATATGGGAAGTAGAATCGGGTGAGTTTCCCCTCTGGTGGTAAGAGGGTGAAACAAATGTTAGAGCTTGTGCACAGTGATGTGTTTGGACCTATGTCAGTTCCATCACTAGGAAAGTCTATGTACTATGTACCATTTATAGATGAATTCTCAAGGAATACATGGATATATTTCCTTGGAAAGAAATATAAAGTCTTTGACACGTCTAAAGAATTTAAGGCTCTAGTGGAAAGCAAAACAAAGAAGAAGATAAAGGTGTCGAGGACAGATAATGGTGGAGAGTTTTGCAAGAAGGAATTTTAAGAGTTCTGTAAGAAGTGTGGTATATCATGGAATAATACTACTCCATACACACCTGACAAAATGGATTTGTAGAAATAATGAACAAGACGTTGATGGAAAGGGAAAGATGCATGCTCAGTGGTGCCGATTTAGGACAAGAATTCTGGGCAGAGGCAGTGGAGAAGGCATGTCACATGGTCTATAGATCACCTTCATCAATGTTAGAGGATAAGACTCCATAAGAGGTATGGATTGGTAAGAAACCTTCTCTTTCACATCTAAGGGTATTTGAATGTGATGCATATGTACATGTTCCAAAGGAGAAAAAAACAAAGTTGGATAGTAAATTTGAAAAGTGCATCTTTATTGGGTATAAGAATGGTTTAAAAGGTTATAAATTTTGGAACCCATAAACAAGGAAGATTGTGTATAGCCGAGATGTGGTGTTTAGAGAGGTGAAATATGTTGTTAACCATGAATTCCTACCAAGGGAACCTAACAAGATAGAGTTTGAGCTAAAGGAGGAAGAATCTGAATCTGCAACAGAAGATGAATCAGAAGATGAAGAGCCACAAATTCCGGCTATGAGAAGATCATTTCGAGAAACAAGGAAACCAGAAAGGTATATTCCATTTGATTTCTATTCAAATTTTTCTTTATCTATTACTAATGATGATCCCAAAACTATGAGGGAATCAATAGATTTAGAGGATGTAAAACTATAGAAAGAGGCCATGGCTGATGAAATGACATCTTCGCACAAAAGTGAGGCTTGGGATCTGGTGGATTTTCCCGCTGGAAGGAAACCCATTTGTAGCAAATGGGTGTTCAAGAAAAAGATGAATGCATAAGGAAAGGTGAAGAAATACAAAGCTCGTTTGGTAGAAAAAGGTTATTCCCAAGTGTTGGGAATTGATTTTTGTGATATTTTTTCTCCTGTTGCCAAGGTAGATTCTATTCAATTAATTTTATCTATTGTTGCTTCTTTTGATTTTGAGGTAAAGAAGATGGATGTGAAGACAACATTTCTTCATAGGGATTTGGAAGAAGAGATCTACATGAAGCAACCTAAAGGCTTTACGGTGAAGGGTAAGAAAGAACTGGTATGCAAGTTAAAAAATTATTTGTATGGGTTAAAATAGTCACCAAGGAGGTGGTATCAGAGATTTGATACAATTATACGGGGACTTGGCTCCAACGGAAGAAAATCAGATCACTGTGTGTATTCTAAATTAATTGGTGAGCATGTTATTTATCTGGTCTTGTATGTGGATGATATGTTGCTGGTTGGAAATGACAAAGAAATTATCCAGGATTTGAAGACCCAATTGTCCTCCAAATTTGACATGCAAGATCTTGGTGTTACAAACTATATTTTGGGCATGGAAATTAAATGAGATCGGGCAAAGAGGAAGCTTTGGTTAAACTAGAGGAAGTATGACGAGACAATACTACAGAGGTTTAATATGCAAGATAGTAAAGTGATAAAGTTTCATATTCCTGTAGGTGTAAATTTATCTGCTAAACATTGTCCCAAGACACAAGAAGAGGAAGAGGACATGTCCTGTGTTCCATATGAAAATGCATTCGGTAGCCTGATGTATGCAATGGTCTGTACTAGACCAGACATTGCACATGCAGTGGGGGTATTGAGAAGGTTTATGTCAAAACCAAGGAATGAGCATTGGACAACAGTGAAGCGGGTTTTCAAGTATTTGTGTGGCACTAGTGATTATGGTTTGTGCTACCAAGGAAGAACAAGATTGGACAGAATTTTGGAAATCCGTGGTTTTGTTGATGCAGACTGGGCTAGAGATATGGATTAGAGAAGGTCCATGAGTGGGTATATGTTTAACCTATTTGGAGGTGCAATCCATTGGATGAGTAAGAGATAGTTTATAGTGGCACTTTAAATTATAGAGGAAGAATACATGGTAGCCACAGGGGGCCACAGGAAAGCTTAGACATTTATCCATCCTTGAAATGCCCATTGTTTCTCTACACCAAGAGAACTTCTCAGAGCTCACAGATTTTGTCAATGCATCTACACTATTCTTCAAAGTGTCCACCTTTACCAGCAACACCTTTTTGTCTTCTATCATATCCCTCATAAAGTGATACTGAACATCAATATGCTTTGTCTTTGAATGATAAGCAGGGTTCTTTGCCAAGAAAATTGCACTTTGGCTATCACAATCTATCCTTATAGCT